>CAUYQG010211991.1:0-38488 GCA_963574415.1 Tarsius wallacei | reverse complement strand
GGGGGGGGGGGTCCTTCCTCTTATGTTTTATAAGCATTTCAATCAATTTTGAGATTTTCCCATTTATTTGCTTAAATTAGTTTACGAGTAAGCAAAAACTTTTAAAATTTTGATAAAGTCTAATTTATCTTTTTTTCTTTTACGGCTATTGTGTTCTGTGTCCTCTTCAAGAAAACATTACTATCAAGTTATGAAGGTATCATCCTATGTTTTTTTCTTAAATGATTTACAGTTTTAGCTTGTCTGTTAAATTAAACATGAATTTTGTGTATAATGTCAAGTAAAGGTTGAGGTTCATTTTTGCTTCTAGATGAAAATCCAGTTTGTTGAGAATATTTTGCTTTTCCCAAATATGCTATAACATTTAATTAATTGAAAATCTGACAACTATATAAATGTGGGTCTTCTTGCTTCCCTATTCTATGTATTATTTTTGTTCATCCTTATGCCAACACCCTACAGTCTTATTAAATGTAGCTGTATAGTAAGACTCAGGAAGTCCTCCAAATTTACTGTATTTCTCAAGGTCACTTTGGCCAATTTAGGTCTTTTTATTTCCATATAATTTGTTTGTTATTTTTTTAAAGCCAGATAAAATTATAACTGAGATAGGTAAAAATGTGCATCAATTTAAGTAGAATCGATTTCTTAATAACATTGAGACTTCACTCCATGAACATGGGCTATCTCTCTATTTAGGCCCTCTTTACCAAATGATCTAAATTATTATGTCAGCACTTATTGTGGCTTTTAATGTAGAGGTCTTGTACATCTTCTGTTAAATGCACTACCAAGTATCTTGTTATTTTATGTAAAACTTAACAAATATTTTTCACTATGTTTATAGTTTACTCTTGTAACCTGAGATTTTATTAGTTCTAAGTGTTAGTTTATCTGTTTGTTTGGCATACTACTGAATATGGTCTGAATAGACAATCACGTCGTCTGAGAAAAAAGGAAATGCTATACCATTCTTTTCAATATTTATGCATTTTATTCATTTTTTCCCTTATTTTTTGTAACTAGGATCCTCTTTGTCTTGTCACTAATGTTAAAAAAAAATCCAGTGTTTCCTTCTTCAGTATGTTTTTATCCATAGGTTTTTCATACCATCATTTGATGAGAATGGAAATGTTTCCTTTTACTTTCATTTTGCTAAGAGTTTTATTTCTTTTAAAAATCATGACCAGATGCTCAATTTTGTCAGATGTATTTCTGTTTCTATCATTGGTTTGCAAATCTTAAGCAAGCTTTTAATTCCTCAGATAAACCTCGTTTGGTCATAAGACTGATGATTTGTTTATATATGACAAGATTAAATATTTTAATCTTTTATTCATTAGCATAAATTTTCAAATTTATGCTAATAAGAAATTTTATTTTATAACTTACTTGCAATATTGTTGTTAAGTTTGAGTAACAGAATTTTTCTGGTTTCACAAGTCAAGTAGGGAGATGGCTTCTGCTTCTCTATTTTCTAAAGTGTTTGTATAAGTTTGACATAATTCTGTCTTCTAATATTTCTTATATTTTAATAGCAAAAACATCTGGACTTGGAGCTTTTTTGGGGGGGGGAGAACTTATATATTAAATATATGTCATATATACGAGGTGGGACCAAACCAACCAGAATTTATTTATTAAAAATGTGTATTCATTTTTACTTCTTTAAACTTCAGTCACCTTCAAAATACTCTCTGATGCAATACATCTACCTAAATATTTTTTCCACTGTTCAGAACAGTTTATGAACCCATTAATTTTGATGACTCAGTGCTTCTGCCATTTTTTGTTTCCATTCTTCTGCATCAGAAAAACACTTCCCTTTCATAATTTTTTCATCTGTGGAAACAACAACAACAACAACAAAAAAGGTCACTCGGGGTAAGATCAGGTGAATGGGGAGGGAGGATGGGGCATGGGGGTCATGCTGTTTTGGGTCAAAAACTGCTAGGCACTTAGTGTGGTGTGGGCAGGTATGCTCATAAATCACCCATCATGAAATGGGCAATTGTGTTGGAAAAAAATCTCAAAAAAAAAAAAATTGCTAAAGCCATACTTGACCTCTCACAACAATGCTAGCTGGTACACTGATGCCAATGGGATCCTAGAACACTTACTTAGCTGGGGAAACCTGTACCACAAGGGGCCCAGCCTCCAAAAGATAATTCCAGTTTTGGGGGGGTCCTCCTTATATATCATATATACATGCGGTTGGCAGTTGTATGATGTGGGATTTAGGGTCATGGACCCCATTTGCAATTGAAAAATTGCATATAATTTTTGACACCCCCAAACTTAGCTACTGATAGTCTACTCCTGAGCTAAAGCCTTACAAATAACCTAGTCG
Source organism: Tarsius wallacei (assembly GCA_963574415.1). Lineage (NCBI taxonomy): Eukaryota > Metazoa > Chordata > Mammalia > Primates > Tarsiidae > Tarsius > Tarsius wallacei. The sequence goes on along the minus strand of CAUYQG010211991.1, from coordinate 36,138 downwards.
ATTAATGCACGTTTTTACAACATATGCATTATATTCTGTATACTTACAATAAAATAAACTAGAAAAAAGCAAGTGTTACTGAAAATTATAAAGAGAAAATACATTTGCAGTACTGTACTGTATTTATCAACATTGTTAGCTTATGGAGTCTGCTTACAAGATGAATCAACTCTTTGAATTGGCAGGCAACGCAGATGCAGACCTCAGTCTAGGGTACATATCAAGCCATTCAACTTGCTTGTAATGTGTTGACTTCTCTCTGCTTCTTGGGAGCACTTCCAGCATCACCAGTGGTTCTTCATAGGGGTCTCATAATGTGATTCAAGTTTTACGGTATTGCACTGACCACAATGAAAACTATGCAAGCACGGAGGAAGATCATTTTTACTACTATATGCAATTTCCTGGAGCGATGAACTTCTTACTTGGAGATGATCAGCATCGATGCTCAGAGTCCTTGAGCTCACCTCAACAGCAGCAGGCAGTGGCTACTAGGTTATTACAGTGGTACACCACTGTAATATCCTAGTTATTTTTACGTAATTATGATGTAATACTGCATCTTCACATTTGTTTACATTTCTCTTGACAGCAAATGGCACTGTGTAAGGATTCTGTTTGGATAGGTAGGTTGTGGCAAGTTTTAACTTTTTATGACAGATTTGCGTAAATTTGTAGTAATAAATAATAAAATTGACTAGGATTCACATATATTTTACACATTTTGACATACTTAACTTTCTCCTAATTTTTTGGTATTTCAATTCTATATAAATTCTCTGTGAGTTTTTTCAATTTGTGACAAATCTCCAAAAAAATTTTCGATGTATTTATTGGAAAAAAAGTCACATAAAAAAGTGCAAATCCATGTTGTTCAAGGGTCAATGGTATAAGGAATTCAGATTTTTAATTTTGTCTTACGTCAGCTTTGTAAGGACTTTACCCATTCTGTTTAAATTGCCCATTATATTATCTTATTATACTTTTAAAGTCTATAGAACATCTAATGACATCCTCTCACTTATTCTTGGTACTTAGGAATTTACTGATTTCATTGATAATTTTAAAGAAACAACTTTAGTCTTTGTCAATTTTATTTGATTTTTGTTTTCTAGTTTATTAATTTCTGCTCTTATATATATATATATTTTACTTATCTTGGTTTGAATTTGCCCTTTGTTATCAACCTCTTATGATGAAAATTTAGATAATAAATATAGATCATTCTTTTATAATATAAATATGTAAAGCTATACATTATCTGTGCACAGCTCAAGTTGCATCTCACAAATTTTGTTAATTGGGATTTTATTATCTTTCAGTTCAAAAGATTTTCAAATTTTCCTTGTGATTTCTTTTTTAACTGATCAGATATTTAGAAATGCAATACTTAATTTCAAAATATGTGTGACTTTTCTGGATATTTTATAATAATCTCCAATTTAACTTTATTGCAGTCAGAATATGTTCTGTAAAATTTTGTCCTTTTGAATTGATTTAGTCTTACTTTTGTGGCCCAATATATGATAGATTTTGCTGAACAACTTATATACACTTTTAAAAATGTAATATCTGAAGATTTTGTGCTTAATGATTTATGATTTCAATTTAGTCAATGTGATTGCTAGTTTTGTTAAGATCTTTTATCTCTTACTGATGTTTTTAATCTAGTTTTTCTATGTCTGTACATTTGGAATTTTTTGTTATAAAGCACCTATGCATTTTTTGTTTTCCTAGAGAATTTGCTCTTATAAAGTGCCCATCTTTTCTCAGACAGTATTTATTTTTTGAGATATATTTTGTCTGAGATTAACTTAGTCATTTCACCTTTCTTATATCAACGTTCACATGATATTTAATTTTCCATTCTTTTACTTACAATCTCTATACAACTTGAATACAAAGACATGTACTTCTTATAACCAACATATAATTTAATTATACTTTTACTGTCAACCTACACATGCCTTTATTCAAAAATATGTATCTCTTATAAATGACATGTAGTGTAGTTATATTTTAAGGTCAGTCTGAATTCTTTGTCTTTTATTTGAAGTGTTTAATACATTTTTATTTCATGCAATTATTGATACTAAAATATTTTGTAATAGCAATAATTTTTATTTCACTATTATTACTCTCTCACATTAGTTCATCGCTTTTTTTTCTCTTGATTTATTGTTTTAGACTTTATTGGCATAGTTGAGAAAATTTTCAATTAACGAAAAAATCACCCTCAGGATAATGAAAGAGTCAAATATTTTAGATATAGAAAACATAGAACTTGTCATATACTACCATGTATTTTAAGTTTATAAATGAATTCAATGAACCTATGTGGTCAGTGCAAAATAGCTTGAGTTTTATTGTATTAAAATAAATTTTTTGATTTTTGTTTTTGGGAAGATTCCCAAGAAAAAAAGAAAAGTAACAAAATTTTAATATTTCCCAACCAATACAACTTTTCAGAATAGAAACTCAAAAACTAAAACATTACATAATAGATCCAGATTGTTTAAAGTACTTGTTAGTAAGTTCAATTGTCGGAGTCAAATTTGAGACAGTGTATCTATAAATTCTATTGTTCCTGACTAGGATCACATTTTCCTGTTTTTTGTTTTGTTTTGTTTTTTGTTTTGTTGTTGTTGTTTTTGCATATCTAGTAATCTTTGATTTTATCCTAGACATTTTAATGATGCATAGTAGAGCCAATAGATTCAATTAAGTTTTTATGAGAAGTTTTCATTTCTTTTCTAGCAAGTAGTTAATTTGTCTAGAATGAAACTCTCAATTGTTTCCCCTGTCATAAGCAGCATTTCAAATGTTCCCCCAGTTCTTTTGCATTTCAACTGCTGCTATAGCCAGGCGTTCTAAAATTTCTCTTAATTGTGCATAAGTAGTTTAGAAATTGGCCAAGGATTTGGGCAGGTTAATTGAAAAATCACAGCATCTTCTCGCTGCTTTTTAGACTTTTAACCTTTATTATTTTGCCATGCTGGCAGTCCTAAAACCTTCACTCTTACCCATGAAGCCAGCAAGACAATGGCTTTCTCCTGATTATTGCTGCACAGACTGAACAAATCTCTCAGGCAAAAAGACACAACACACTAATCTCACCCAGTTCAGTTCCTATCTTTCAAGAGTAGACTTCCATCCAGTTTTTTCCTGCTAGTAGTTGCTTTCAGTGACTTCAAATGGGCTATTTGTTCTTTCTCTTACAGATTCTATCACTGTACTTGTGAGATTTGGTTCCACAGTTACAAAAAACCAAAATATAGCCATTAGATTTCTAGTTCAACAACTAGAAATTTTAATTTCAGCAAACCCTATGTAGTTAATTTCTAATCTTGTTACTCTTTAATCTCAAGGCCCTATTGTTTTCTTGTAGTTTTAGTCTTTATATTGTCTCTAATTATTTCAAACACACTTCTTTGAAGGATGTTTTGGGTTCTCCTAAATGGCTATGGACCTATAACTTGACCTAATGTGGACATTAAATTTCTAGCCCCTATGATCTATATGGAGGTTTGACCCCTGTAGGTCACCAAAACTTCAACTCAGTTTATATTTGGCTCTGAGTTCCCTCTTTGTTTCTAAAACCTATACATTTCCTGTCCCTTGAACTAAACTACACACCTTACTTTTTATTTGTTCTTCTTGATCGGGGAAGAGAGGTGGCTTCTCACCTTAGTGCAAAAAATGGCTCCAAGTGTATTGCTGAGTTAAAAAAAAAGCAGATATTGAATATAATGATCCATGGTCATGTACATATACATTTAAAAATTCAGAAAATCATAATACAATGCATGTACACGCCCTAAGGGGTACTCATTTTATTGATCTCATTTAACTCTAAATATGTTGCATTATAAGCATCCATGAATCTTTCTCACTTTATTTCTGTCAGTAGTTGGAGAAGGGTGCGTTCTCTCCTCTCTGCTGACTGGAATTCCTATAGCACAAGAGTCACAAAGATTTTGCTCTTTGTTCCATCAGCGACGTTACCAATATCCCTTGGCAACCACAATGGGACCTACAATGATTCTGTGGCAATTCTCAGACCTCAGGGGAATCCTCAACGATGCTCTGCTGATACTTCAGTACCTTACAATTCCATGTTTTCAATTTCTCCAATTCTTTTGGAAGATTGGGCCAATGGAATGTTGAAATTTCCAGTAACCCAAAACCTCCACAGCCTGTCACACTTCAAACCCGGGGCTGTGCATCCAACCGAGAATTCAAAACACTATTTTCACACTTCACTTCTGACCAAAGGAAATGTGGTATGCTGGCTTCAGTTTTGAATTTCAATCAATTTAATTCGAAATATATGAAATCAAAGTGTATTTCCAGAACATCTGAGAGAGTCACCAAGTGCCTAGCTGCATCTACCCTGTCCTGGTGAAGCTGGTTCTTATTTTCGTATTTCAAGTCCCTGTTTGAAGTTCACCCATGGGGCTCAAGTTTTGGCTTGGCTTTCCTTCCATCCCACATTTTGCACTCACTTTTCATTTCACATGAAAACCAGGGGCAGGAGAACAAATGGAGGCTGTGGTGGAAAGGGGTTAGAATCATGTCCCAGCAAAAGAAGCCAAATTAAAATTTTCTCTACAGTCTTGAAATCAGACTCCAGGGGATGAAGTAGAGATTTATTGGCAGAGAAATCATTTATTGAGCACCTATTATATGCATCATGTTAGAGTCTCCTGGTAGGGGAAAAATAAATTGCAGGTTTTGTGCTGAAGAGAGAACCAGACAAATAACCAGTCATTAGGATAAAATGTGCTGAATAAAGAATTCTGGGAACACATGAATACAAAGGAACATTGAAGAAGACTTAAGACAAGACCAGGCATTTCAGTTGGGCTTTAAATCACGAGCAAGGGATTGCCTGGCAATGGTCGGGGAGCAGGCAGTAGAAAGCTAAAGACACGGTGCCCAGGGTGGAAATAGAAGGCTGGATCTGACCCACCCTGTCAAACACTTGAGCCAGGATCAGGGCTGGGTTTGCTTGGCCAAGACTAAGGTCAAGGAGTTCTTAGGTAAGCAGAATCAGACACCGAGAATCAAGCACAAATGTCAAAGCAAAACCTGTCAACTTTTGGATAACAGGAACAATACAATTAACATACTTTTGACTACTCAAATGGACCAGGCATTAATCCCATTGTCTGCACGTATTCACTCATTTGGGTGGTATGTACTAACACTCTTATGCCCATCTTACAGGCGAGGAAACTGAGTCAGCAGAAGAATAGGTTTCCTAAGATCACATAGCTCGCAAGCAGCATAGATAGGAGAGACTCAGACTTCTGATGCTAGGGTCAAGGTCCCAACGGCCACCTTACACCATCTCCCTGGGGGGACACACTGAGTGGAAATCAAGTGGGAGCCAGCCAGGTGTTCGCATCTTTAACAATCTCACAGTTGATTCTGATGTACAACTAGCTCTGACAGGGGAATCCGAGTTCACACAGCTGGAAGAGAGCCCACAAACAGAACAAATCAGAGAAGTCAGGAGGGGGGCATACCAATTGTATTAGAGTGACAAGAAGTTGGAAACCCTCAAGAGTGGGGTAAGAACTGTAGGGACCAGAAATGCTTAGGGGTGATGGGAAGGGAGGATGCTTTGTCCTGAGTGATTGTCCTGAGAACTCAACCCCTGCCCTGTGTGGTAGGCTGTGTCCAGGGTGTGGAGGCAACAGCTTCTGGGAGTGACTGGGTCTGTTCAGAGAGGTCAAGGTCTTGGTGGAGATGAGGTCAACTTCCTAGGTTATCTACTGGTGGTTGGTGAGAGATCCAAGTGGCAGAGGCTGCTGGTTGACCTTTGAGGAGGCTGGTTCTAAGTAGTTCATTCACAGTAGAAACTCTTTTATTTTGGAGGGCATGACCAAGAGTCAAACAAGGACTTGTCCAATCAGCTGAGGGGAAAGGGTTGGAATACAGCCCTGTCATTGAATCAGGTGTCTGGTAGGGAAACTGAGGTACAGTTTTCTAACCTAAGATAAAATGGCATGAAGAAGAGAAGGGATTTGGTGGGCAGGCCAGTCCCAGAAGTCCACTCAGATAAACCAACTACTGGAGCTAGCAGGTATGGCTAGGTGAGTGCACAATTCCAGGTTTGAAAATATTCACGTCGTGCTTGAAGTGGGGTGGGGAAAAACTTGTAAAATTGCATATGATGACCTTTCTTGTAGCTCATGGTGACACAATTCTAGTGCCTACTTACTGGAAGGACTGAGAATTTAACGATTCCAGTGATAGGTTCATTTTTATTCTACAGTCTCCAATGCTGATCTCAAGAGTTGGGGAAGGCTGAGGTCATGATGGAGTGAGTAGCTAGGGGCTGAAAGGTAAGATTGATTCCTTATTTTTTTTCTCTGCAGCTCCTGAATGTGTCTAACCAATTTGGTAAATCCAATAGCAGGAGGAAATTTATAATCTGCATGTTTCAGTGCAAAAGGCAACTAGTGGGCCCCTTACTCAAAAAGCAAGGAGTATCATTAAAAGTACTAAAATATAAGACTTTTTTTTCCTAATCACAGGTTCTCTTTTGGCTTATAGTGTTTTTTATTTTATTTTTCATGTAGTTCTAAGTAGAAAAATATCAAAACTTTAAACTATTAGTGTTGATTTTGCTGTTTGTCTTTATGTAGTGCAGTGACCGTTTTAAATTTGATTCTAATGACAATTGACTCTTAGGTAAAATCAGTAACTTACTCCTTTCATCTGTTGTAGTTCTTACGTGCATATGCTCTATTTTCTTACCAGGTCAGTGAAACGCTGCAGAGAACACTCTTCCCCTTCCTCTCCCTGGGGAGTGGGGAGGACTGGAGGGACCAGAATCTCTGGGCCCTTTTCTCCCCATTTTTTTCCCGCCCCCCCATGTCTTGGTTGGGTGTGGTTGGTCAACACTGAAAGCAATACAAGTAAGAGAGGATGTGGCTGCGTCCCTTGGCTTCGGTGTCTTTGGGACACCATTGCCTTCCTTCTACATTGGAAGCAAGTCCTGGCTCAAATGGCAAGCGTGGACTCTGGGCAGATGGATACACTTACCTTGGACAGCCTTTGAGCCTCTCTGAACTCCTATGCTTGTGAGTACCAGAATTCTGTGTTCATGAGACACCACGAACATGCTGTGTAAATGGGAGGAGGGGGCAAACACATTGCCCTTACCTCCATTGCTCATGGACACGCTCCAGTGTCCCATCGGACTTCAGTTACAAAATACAATTCAAAGACAAGATTGCGAAGAACCTCATGATAGTGACAGGAGACCATTAAACCAAGTGAGAGCCCTTTGGAGCACAGTGTCCCATAGGACTGCCCAGGTCACATGCCCAAGAAGTCGGCTACTCAATGTCCCTCACCTGGCTGCTCTGTGACCCTTAGAATCACAAGGACGCCCTCGCAGGTTAGCCGCTCACTAGTGCTTAGACATATTTTGGAGAGTGGAAAGAAAGATATCCATTCTCTTGGAGTGTGTCATGCACTCTTAAAGCCAAAATGACCTTGGTTGTCATTTGTACCAAACGTTTCTAAAGAGTTTTGGCTTGTTTGGTGGTTTTTGAGAGAGTGGGCTTTACTTTCAAATCAATTCTTACATTAATTCAATGCGTAACATTGAGGAAGCAATGCTTCAGTGATACCAGGAGAAAAGCTGGAGCTCCCACTCACTCGCTTACTGAAAGGCGCTTCTGGTACGTGTACACGACTCTTATAGATGGAGTTGGAAAAACTCCAGTGCTGATCTGATCCATGCAAATTTCTTTTATGTAATATATAAAGAAATGTTAAACTAGACAGGAAGAAGTAACTTGGTCAAGTCCCACAGCCGTTTGAAACACTCTGAGATTTATGGATTGATGAAACCAGGTCCTGGAACCAGAGGCACCAGCAACATCTGGGAGCTTGCTGGAGATGCAGATTCTTGGGCCCCTTCCAGACCTGCTGAATCAGAAATTCTGAGGTGGGGCCCAGTAGTCTGGGCTTCGATAAACCTTCCAGACAATTCTGATGCACGCTGAAGTTCAAAAACCACTGGCTTTCCTGTCTTACATCGCTGATACGTAATCACCTCCAGGGCAGGCAACCTGTCTTAGGCTGGTCTGACCACTGAGGCATGATTCTTCTGTTATCGCCTTTCTTATCCTGAGACCCAAGCCTGGTTACCCATTAGAGTGTGCGGCGAGGAGTGGAGAGGCACAGAGGACTGCAGTGAAGTCCCCACTCTGTGGCAGGAACCATCAAAGCAGCCTGTTGACCAGGTATCACTAACATCGTTTTCCAGAAAAGAAAACGAAAGACAATCTGCGGGCTGAACTTCACCTTGCTGATGGAGTTCCATCTCCCAGTTTTACCCAGAAATGTTCCTTCTTGTGTCTTCTTTAAATTGGCCTTTCTTTTTCCCCTGGAGGGTGGCAGCACCACCCACCCATCTCCATCACCACCACCAATGCATGCTAGCCTCTCTGCCAATCATTCTAAATATGGGTCTCATTATTCCCCACCACTCAGTCCCATTTTCCAGAGAAGAAAACCGAGGTAAGGAGAGGTGACCTGACAGAGCAAGCCAGTCCTGGGGCTGGCATTCAAAACCCACCCATCTAATCCAGTGACTGGGCTCAGTTTGTGTTTGTTTGCTTGCTTTCCTTTTTGTCTGATACTTTGGGGTCACATTGTTTGAAAGTAGTAATGCGTCACATTGCAAAATTAATTCTGATTCCAAAAAAAAGTGCGTAATGAACATACTATTTACCTCTCAATGCTGACTCCCAAGAATTTATCCCCAAGGGGAGCAACTAGAACCAATTTCCTTCTTTCTTTTTCTTTTCTTTTCTTTTTTTTTTGAGTAGGAGTCTTACTCTGTCTCCCAGGCTGGAGTGCAGTACCACGCTCATGGCCACCGCAGCCTCGACCTGCTGGGCTCAGGTGAACCTTCCACCTCAGTCTTCTGAGGAGCTAGAACCACAAACGCGTGCCACCATGCCTGGCTAATTTTTCGATTTATTGTAGAGAAGAGGTCTCACCAAGTTGCCCAGGCTGATCTCAAATCCCTGGACTCAGGCAATCCTCTTGCCTCTTCCAGAACCAGTTTCTTATTGCACCCTCAGGAGAGATAGACTATGTATGCAAACGGAGAGTCTACTCTGCCTTGATTTTACAGAAGCCAGTGTGCTATGTGCATGAGTTTCTTCTTTGCTTCGTGCAAGGCAGCAATACAACTTGCAGCATGTTGCCTAGCTGTAGTTGTGACTCTGCCTTATTCTGTGTGACAGTGACTGTGCTTCTATGTGCCAGTCATCTTTGCTTAACCAATCCCTTAGGATAGACATTTAGGTTGTTCCTGACCACTGCACACAGTGTGGTGATGGCTAGTCTTGTATGGTTAATCTTATAGCATATCTGTGCTTATATGAGTGTTTTATGGAAGTATCTGCCATTCTACCCTTTAGAGACGAAGTCTAATTCACTGTCTGCTTTTTCTAGCATTCCACAGGGATTATCTTTCCATCATGTTATATTGATTCCTCAACTAAACGTTCAGCCCCTTGAGAGGAGTTTTATCATCATCCTCTTTGGGAACCTTCCTTTCCCATCTCGGGCTGGATCTACCACCCTGGGCTGGAGAAGGCTGGGGAAACTCCAACTGACCTGGAGCACCTGGAGGTCCATGGGCATTTGTCATGGTTGTCATGGTTTGCTACTGGTATCCTACAGATGCTCACTGACCACGTATGCACAGATGCTGAGACTGTGTGCAGTGTGATTGTTGCTCCAAATGAACCCCCACTCCTGTTCCATTTCCAAGAATCAGTGGGCCCTTCACACCAGCTATGGCACTGAAGCCACAGGAAAATGCGAGGCCTGATGTGGGAGGGGTGGATGGGTGGGTAGGTGTCCATACTCATTGCATTGAAACCTACCATCATCCAAGTCTCTGAGCAAATCTTGGTCAATACAATTCTTGTCAATGTGGATGATGCTGTGGTGTTTTCCCTCCCTTATGCTTTAGAGCATTCGATTGGGAGTCCAAGGGGGGCTGGAATCCCAGCAGCAGTCAACCTGTGGTTCAGAAACTGTCCCTCCGTTTTGCTGATTCTCAGTGGCCCCACAGAAAAATGGGGAACAGTCCCTCCTGACAACCAAGGTCTTTCTTGGCAAACGATGCTGCATGGATGGCATGGGCACATGAGCCCATGTACCCAGAAATGTCCCTTCTTTTGTCTTCTTTCAACTGACCTTTCTTTGTACCCTGGAACAAGAAAATGGAGTATTCATGCCCGTGTGTACGGCAGGAGGAGTGTGTGGGCGTGGATGAATACACACATGTGTGTCTCTTTGGTTCTGTTTTTTTCAACTTTTCATTGTATTAAAATACATGGAACATAAAAATTTTCTATCTTAACTCTCTTAAGTGTGCAGCTCAGTAGTATTAAATGCATAATAATATTGTGCTTGATCTCCACCATCCATCTACATAACTCTTTTCAGCTTGTAAAATGGAAACTCTGTCCCCATTAAACGGTAACTCCTCATTCTCTCCTCTCTCCAGCCCGTAGCAATCACCATTCGACTTTCGACCCCTCTGCATTTATCTTCTCTAAGTACCACATGTAAGTGGAATCGTACAATATTTGTCTTTTTTGTGACTGGCTTATTTCACTTAGCATAGTGCCCTCAAGTTGTAGGATGTCGTAGCATGTGTCAGAATCTCCTTCCTTTTTAAGTCTGAATAATATCCCATTGTATGTATTTATCATATTTTTCTTATTGTCGATGAGCACTTGTGCTGCTGGGTTGTTTCTACGCTTTAGCTGCTGTGAATAATACCTCTATGCATGTGGTTCTACAGACATCTTTTCCAGACCCCGATTTCGATCATTTTCAGTATATACCCAGCAATGAAACTGCTGGATCATATGGCAGTTTTATTTTTAAGTTTTTTGAGGAACTGTCATCAGTGAGAGATGAAAAATGGATGCTTGCTCTTACCTTCCTCAGATTGTAAGAGACACACATTCCCACTGGCGAGAACTCAGTAGCTGTCTCTGATGCAATTACAGAGAAGGTTGGGACATGTAGTTTTCCTGCATGTTCGGGGAGAAAACAGTGTGGTGAACACATAGTGTTAGTCCTACCATGTTTTGCATTTTCAGGGGGCCATATGAAAATCTGAAGAAAGCATCAAATGCATTTGCAGGCTTACGATGAGCCCTTCAAAGACGTGCCTTTCTTGCCAGGCTGTGTTTCTAGGCGATGCTGACTCCTGCATCACCTTACCTTTTTGAACCATTGGTTGTTATGGATGGAAGAGAGGCATCCAGCCATTTCAAACAGGAACCGCCCATGGAACTCGAGCAGCTATTTTGATTAATGTGGCCAGTTAAGCTAAACAAAGAGATCGGACATTACTGGGTAAAATCAGACGCTCCAGAAGCCCCAGAGAGACCTGTTTCTGGATTCAAAGCAAATTAAATCTCTGGGTTGAGGGGGAAGTCACACATGGAAGGCGTCCACAGATAAACAAGTCACTCACTCGTGGTGGGAGTAAAGATGTGTTCAGGAATGCACATCAACCATAGGCACCGCTTGCTAATTTAAAGTTTCCATGCTGTTTACCATGGTAAGCCTGCCTCTACACCATGAACCTAGCTCTAGAAACCTTGTAAGTATTAGAAGGGAAGAAAAAAAGTGCACACACAGTTTCATCACGTTTTTTACTTAAGGTTGGAAAGGCTTGGAACCACTTAGCTGCACACAAAAGCAAGTGGATATACTGTTATCATAACCAGTTCTTGGAAGAGTATGCAGAACTTAAAATTACGTTTCCAAGACTTTTTTATTACTAAGATTTTCTAGTAACAGAGAAAGTCTCTTAATATAATCATACATGGAAAACTGAACATACAACAAATTTACAGAGGATACTCTCTGGGATATTGTATATGATGATATAGAAATAAGAAATAATAAAATATTTAAGAAAATTAAAAAGTAAAAATGCTAATAACCATAATAACAAAAGCATGCATTGAACATAGTTTTCCATGAATTGATCTCATTTAATTCCCACCCAAATCTAGGAAGCGGGTGATCATATTTGCACTTGATGTGTGAACAAAATAGAAGCCCAGACAAGAGAGTTCATTACTCTTGGGAACAGTGGTCTGCGCTGGGGCTCTGGGCTACTGGAATGAGGTAGAAGAGAATGCTTGTGACTGTTGCTGCTTGCGGTGTGTCCTGAGTATGGCGGGGGTGGGGGGTAGAACTAGTTCATTTCTAGTTTTTATTTCTGCTTTGTATTTTATTTGTTTAGCATAACTTTTAGGACAGGAAAAAAAGGGGAGAGAAATCCCATTTTCCTAGGCCTACCAGTTTCATTTTTAAAAAGTAAAAAGCTCTCTAGTGACAGAGAGGCAGAGGTTGGAATTTATTTCACTGACCTGTGTTGATGTGCCAATAATCTCTGCCAAGCACATCCAGAAGTTTCTCCCTCCTTTGAACCCCTCCCTGTCAAGATTTAGTGAGATGTAGAGAAGCTGAAACATTTCAAGAGAGACGTCTTTAGGGACGTTGAGACCTGAATCTAGATGGCCTGGGCATATGTCCCACCAGATGATGACTTGGGGGGCCCCCTAGGCGTGTGGGAGAGCAAGGGTCAGAAGCTCCAGCATCTCCTGGGTTCTCTAGACCAGGAGAATAGCCAAAATAGACTTGGATAAAATAAGGAGCGGACAGAGGCCAGAGTCTCAACTCACAGGCAGTACATCAGCTCTGCTTGGCTGATGACTTGGGGCAGGCGTTTAGCCTCCTGGATCCAAAGTCACCTACCACCTGGATCAAGTGGAGACAGAGTGAGAGATATAGAGTGAATGTCTTGTTTATATTTATCAAGTGGTGCAATGCGGCTTCCCACAAATGCCCTTTCTCCGTCTCTTCCTCCCCTGTGGAGTTCACAGTTCATGAACTGTGGTTAAATGCCACTCGCGATAACATTTTCTCTGCCATCCCCAAAGTCTCCCTCTTAGCTCAGGTGGTACTAAAGGGAGCTATAGCTGGTCAAATCTCCAGAATCCTTATTCTCATCCCTATCAAACAAAGCCAGATTTGAGGATTTCCAAGGATACAGTAAAATGCTCTTGAATTTGAGTGTGGTGGTGACAGCGAGGAGACAAAAGACACCTAGTCTGCAGGGGAGAGAGTCACTTTCCTAGTCCCGATGTCTCCTGATGAGTCGGTCAACACTCTCGGCCTTTGAGAAGAATCCCTGCTCCTTCAGCCTTTAAGGTAGTGCAAAACAAAATAAAACCAAGCATGTGAGCGCACTTTGCAAACTGTAGCGTCTTCATTCTTGTCACTGTGTGCTTACGAGCTCCTGTTAGTGCTGCTATCAATAGAATTTAGTGATTTGAAAAGGACCAAAATGGCCATTTTCCTTGTCTAGATTTTCTGGAATCTGGCTAAAGGAGGGACCACTGACCTCTCTCAGTTGTGTTTCCTTCATCTATAAAACAGACCAAACGTTATCTGCTTCGTGGAAGTTTCTAGAATGTCTTCAGATGACTCAACGTGGGAGTGTTTGGTAAAGCCCAAAGCACTCTACAGTGTATAAGTAAGGGAAAGTGTGAATGACTGTACTTAAAAGCAAATTTAACATCCAGGGAGTTATCACAAGCATTCTCTGGGCTCTGGTCTGACACCTGCTCTCTGAGAATACTTGGGGACTGGGCCAATGACTTCCTCGTTGCTGGCAGACGTGCTATGAGGTTTCAAAAAATCGATATTTAAAAAATCCTATCAACTTTGATTAGGCATTATCTGGTCAACCTAATTTGTCAGTCTGTTTCTCACCAGTTAAACTGGTCATGTTTTATGTCAACTTGAATATTTCCAAAGTCAGCCTTAGTTTTATTATAACTCACCAAGTCAGTCCCAGTCTTTCATATACCTCAGGAGAGCTTGGCCATCACAAATTGATATTTTTATTTTGCCTGAAGCTATTCCTGTATGTATTTTTAAAAGTGGAGCTATTAACCCGTAACCAACTGGGGGATGGGGTCTCTCCACATGGGTGCCGTTGGTTTGACTTGGCCAGGACATTAAGACTGGAATATTTTGCAATCCCAATTTGGAAAAAGTAATCTTTCCAGGAACAACAATTAAAACTACTTAACTTTCTTTTATCTCTACCTTTCATTTACAAAGAGATTCCCAGAATTTCTTTCTTTCTTTTTTTCCTTGAGTTGCAGTCTTTCTCTATCATCCAGGTTGGAGTGCAATGGCATGATCACAGCTCACCACAGCCTCGACTTCCTAGGCTCAGGCAATCCTTCCACTTCAGCCTCCTGAGTAGCTGGGACTACAGACACACACCACCACGCCTGGCTAATTTTTGTATATGTAGTAGAGATAAGTTCCTATTATATTGCCTAGGCTGGTCTCTACCTCCTGGACTCAAGCAGTCCTTTTGCTTTGGTCTTCCAAAGTGCTAGGATTACAGGCATGAGCCACTGTCCGGCCCAGAATCTCTTTTTGACAAAAATATGTATGTACTTAAGTTACTTTTTATTGCAGGATTATTTTAGAAAAATCCCCAATTAAAAATTGAATTGAAAGGCAAATTTCTATATAAACATATATATGATATGTGGTTTGAGATATTGTATACAGTAATATGCAATACAAATATATCTATATGTATACATATATATGTATATGTGTGTGTGTGTGTGTATACACCCCCACAAACATAGGATGCACACTCTTCTACTTAATATATATTTAAAGGGTTCCCTTCTGTGCAAGGAACCGTCCTAGTTTAAAAACAAGTCACCAGATTTTTGTTCTAAATGTCCTGTGTGAGCACCTTGATCCTACCATTTAATAGATGTGTGATGTTAGGCAATTTTACCATAATTTTTTGATTCTAAGGCAATAGTTTAAGAACTACCTTAACATCTGAAATGGAATGTATCTTACAGTTGGTGACATATTAAAATTGCCAGTATATATTTTTTCTCTTCGTAGTACATAAAGTAACGATGCATCTTACAATAGATTTCACCTTAAATTCGATGAAATCCAGAAGCTACCCATTCTGAATTTCAATTTCTACCTCTGCAAAATGGAAAAATTGCTAACATAGCGTTGTTGTGAGAATTAAAGTAATTGATGTATTTAGTAGATTTTCTAGTATGAGCCCTCGATAAAAAACACATTGCTGATATTGTCACACTCATGTATTAATAATAGCTATAATTTAAACAGTGGTCATTTTGCTGGCAGTAGTTATTCCCATTATATAGACAAGAAGATTTAGGCTTATACGAGTTGGATTATTTACATCATCTGTCTGACTCTAGAATTTGCACTCACCCCACTCATGCAATCTCGTTACACACATAAATACATTTTGCATTTCATATGTTATTCGCCTACCTGTTATCCATTGTTTGCAACCTGCAAGTCTGTGATGCCTCTCCAATGCCCCAAAACCCTTCCACAGCATGCTCTTGACTCTGCATGGGCTTTGAATGAGGATATTTATTTCCAGGTCTCTCAAATGCTGTGGTGATTTAATCACCTCGGATACCTCCCAGTAATCACTGTGTATTGCATTATGCAAGTCAGCAAATTCCGCTCACTTTAATATACATGAGGAAGAGGGAGGGATATTTCTCACTGAAGGTTTTATGAAAAATTTTGCATTTATTGATTTTTTTTCCTTAAATCTTATTCTTTAAATACACCCCCTATATACACACACAAACGCACACACACATATACATGATGAAAATGATTGCTATGGCCATGTTTGTTCAACCTAACAAAAATATAGCATATTGACAACATTATCTGTCATTCCCACATTTCACCTGGAGTAGAAAACTGTTTGATCTCAAAAGCCTGCGGACTACACCAGTTCACAAGGATATATTTTATTCATGCACATTAAAATAAAGACAACCACATGCAAAGGTTTCTACAACTTGGGAAAGGAAAAAAATAAAACATGCTTCTGTTTGCAAAGCTTTGCATGTTGGCTACACCAGCAATATTCACGCCATTTGTTTTTCTACACTTCTCTGGTTCCCCCGTATTTTCAATGATCAACAGAGATTTGACAGCTTGTTGATCTGGCCATGCCCTTAGTGATCACCACTTTCCAAGGAGGAAACTGGGGGGGGTCCCATAATGACCAAAATGGCTATTTTCTTTGTCTAGATTTTCTGGAATTTGGCTAAACAATATTAACTGCTTCCCCAGTGTTTCTGTGTCTTTGAAGGAAACAGTGACCTCTCTCAGGTACTTTCTCTTCATCTATAAAACAAAGACCAAACGCCATCTACTTCCTGGAAGCTTCTAGAATGCCTTGAGATGACTCAATGTGGGAGTGTTTGGTAAAGCCCAATAATGTAGGGACTTTTGGAGGCATCGTGTGTAGTATTCTGTCTTGAACAAGACTGGGACAAACATTATCTCTCTTGCAATTCTCAGCTGGAATTTAAGTTCTGAAAGGGATGGTGGAAACTTGGAGAAAATATTTTACCTCTTTAGACTTCTGTTTTCTCTTCTGGAAAATGGGTCTAGCAGTATGGACCTTACAGGGTTGTTACAAGAACTAAATAAAATAACATGCATAAAGGTGCTGGCACAGCGCTCGACACGGTTCCCGATGCCTGTTTGCTTTATTTCAATTTCTTTGCTTTCCATTTCCATGCTGCAGAAAGTGACACGTTTGAGATAGATTTCAGGTGATTGCGTAGCCCATAAAAATACCTGGTTGTTTCCTTCCATTCTCTTTTATTCAACAAGAATGATCTATTGCAGTCGGATGATATTTTATCTTTAGCAATCTTGGGAACCAAACACAGCACCTATCTCAATTCCTGTCTGAGTGCAACGTGTGAAACCTGGCAATGGAGCATCTGGGGTCCTCTTAGAAGGCAGTTGGTTCCATTGCGATCCTGTGATTTCTGGATCGCCAGAGTACATGTTTCTGGAGTCCTTGGCTCCATGTGACCGGCAAGGCAGGTATAAGTCAACCAACTTGGGAGACAGATTTCATGTATTTCTTTTGGTCTGCCTCTTTTGGGGCAACACACACCACTGGCAATTGTTCTCTGAGTGGGGAGAATTGTGCTTTATTTTGATATCCTGTGTTCCTTGACAGCCCAGGAACCCACATGCAGTACCAGCAGACACTTAAGCCATATTTTTTCTACCACCTGCTAGATGGTTCTAGCCAGATCGGCCATTCCAAATTGAAGTCGAACACCGCTTAAAATCCCTTTGGAGGCCTGGCTCTCTCGTCTGTTGAGCTAGAAATATGTAAAACACTGCCATTTATTGAGCCCGATGGGTTAGCTCATTTAGTCCTCACAGAAAACATGTGATGGAAGGAATATGTTCCCCCCTTTATGGAAGAGGAGGAAGCAGCTTAGAGGAGTCTCATTACTAGATTTGGTCACCTACCTCAGCTGAAAAGTAGAGGAGATGCAGTCAGAACCGAGGTATAATGAACATCCAGATTGACCATTTATTATACTATATGTATATTATATATACTATTATATATACTATAATAAATGGTCAATCTGGATGTTCATTATACCTTGGTTCCCTTCTTAAAGAGAAATAAGATCAATGAAGAATTTGAAAAAAAGGCCCATAGCAATAGATATGATTTGGAACAGTGAGCTCAGCCCAGAGTAGAAACTCCATAAATCCTTATTATGGTGGCTTTTACTTACTGGCTGTCAGCTCCAAAGCAACCCTCTGTTACCTGATGTGAGGCTGGACTCTATGAGCTGCATTTCCCAGACTGCTGTATCCTTGGCTTCCTGATGAGCTGTGCCAAGGGAAGGCACAGAAAGGAGGGAGGTGGTGGAAGGGTGGAATATAGCTCAATTCTTGACTTCTCTTGTTCTTTGTCAGGGTTGTTCCAGCACCGCAATCAACTTCATGTCTACCTTCCTTCTCCACTTCCAGAACTAGCATTGTCACAGCTCCTTAGACATACAAACAGAGGCCAGTGGGACCCCCTTCTCAAGGGTCTTCCTCTTTTGTGATCCCACTCTAGGGCCCCCCACCACTTTCCTCTTGTTCTCTGATCCCCCCATTGGTGACTGCTTGCTGAGTGTATTGTTTGGTTATTATCTCTAGGTATCGATTTCCTATTCGTTCTTTCAGGTTTCCAATTCCTCTTGTTAAGTCCTCTCTGTTTGAAATAACTAGTGTGGTTTCTGTCTTTTTTTTCTGAACCCTGGATGATGAATTTGTTGAATGATAAGGCACCTGAGTAAACGTATAAAACAGAATAGGACCCATTTGTATTCCTAAAAGAGCTTGTACCCTTGGATCTAGATTCTAGCAGATTATAGAAGCGTGTGAGTGCTAAAAAGAGGTGTGAGCCTGCTGTGTGGGTCAAGACACAGAAAGGGAATTCCTAGGGACTGGAACCATTCAACCCCGGGCTTTGACTTGACTGAAAGATGATGTGGAGTCAGCTGAGAAAGAAGAACTAACATGAGCTCCTAAAGGGTATTCAAAGCAACTTATCGTAGGCAACAATTTGTAAAAATTTCCCTTCAATCAATTTTGGAATGAGATTGAACATATACAAGTCCTTAAATAAATAACTTCCAGGTAAAAGTTAATGTTTATTGAGCAATTACTAGGAGCCACATGCCATGTTTGACTGTGGCATGGTCTAGTTTATTCAGTGCTCACTCTAGCCCTCTTCTGTTTTAGAGAAGATGCAATCGAGGCTTAAAGAACTAAATTATACCCAGAGAGAGCACAGGGATACTAACCCCGGGAGTCCACATGCAGAGACAGCACTATGTCACTTGTACACAAAAGACTGAATTGTTATCAGAGGACTTTGGTACAAATTTCACCTGTATACCTTTAGGAAAACCATTGATTTCTCCCAGGCACCCATATTCTTTCTTAGAAAAAGCGTAATGCTGATGGACTGTGGAGAGCTTTAAAGTCTAAAAGGATTACCACCAAAGGTTGTTAGTTAGGGAAATTGCTTTATAGTACCAGATTTGGATGAAAATCATACTATTTCACACACATTCTCTCACCCTGGGACCTGCTCTGAGCAGAGACAAGCTGCGGGTGGTGATGGAAGGTGTCTTGACTCCTCTTTGAGTCCCTGGGCCATTGTGAGGTCACTCCTATGTTGACAGGGCTCTTACCCACTTTTATTTATACGACAGCTATCAAAGATTAGTTACAGTCATCCCTGCCCCGGGTGACTCAATTTGTGAAGGTTAGCCTTACTGTTGCACAAATGATATGGAGCGAGGCCTAGGATCCTGAGAAGATATTTATTGGTGCTCACAAGAAAAACACCGATCACCAAGTAAATATTATGGAAATCCACAGTGAGAGGCTGGCTTTCTTTAGTTTCCTGTAACTACGCATATTGGTCTCCCATTGCCGCTACAGTGAATCATCATAAACCTAGTGTCTTAAAACAACACAACGTATTATCTTAATAATTCTGACCTAGAAGTCAAAATTCCTAAATGAGACGTAAGAGTCATAATCAAGATGTCATCAAGGTTGGTTCCTTGTGGAGGCTCCAGGAGTGAATCTATTTCTTGTCTCTTCTAGCTTTTTGAGAATTCTAGCACTCCTGGCTGCCACTATCACTCTGCTTCTGCTGTTACATTCCCTTCTATTGCCTTTGACTTCCCTTGCCATCCTCTTACAATGACCTTGGTGATGACATAGAGCCCACCTGGAGAATCTGGAATCATCTCCCCATATCAAGAGCCTTAGTTTAATTTACAAAACCCATTTTGCCATGCAAGGTAAAACCTAGGTCTGTGGATTCTGAGGATTAGGATTATTTTTGGGGGAGGTGGAGAAAGGCATTATTCACCCAACCACAGTTTTCTAGAATTATTTTATTTCCAAAGATCAAACCCCAAGCCTTGTTCCTTTATTTCCAAAGATCAAACCCCAAACACCTGCGCTCCCGGCCACCTCCCTTTGGCTCCATTCTTTCACCCTGCCCAAGGCCTCCCCATACCCACTGGCTCTCTGAGTCGCAGCCCTGACACTTCCAGGCCAAGCAGTCCACTGCCTCTACCCCCATGGGGAGTGAGGTGCTTGGGCCACCCCACCTGTAGCCATGCTCTACTCACCCAACTCACCTAGCTGAGTGGAGACTTAGCTACTCCAGGCACAGACGGAAATTGGAGTTCAAGGTCCCCCATCCTCATGGTCCTCATAGCCACTGAGGCATCTTGCTATCTCTCACCCATGCCCTCCGTCTCATGGGGAGAAGGCAAGACACAGGACCCTTTCTCGGAGGCAGACAAGGGACTTCATGTTACCATTTTTATCCTTGCTTTCCTGTCCCCTCTCTGTTGTGTTAGTCTGTTCCAGCTTCCAGAATAAAGCACCACAGAGAGATGGAGGGTGGGAGTGTGCTTAAATAGCAGAAATGTATGTCCTCCTGGTTCAGGAGGCTGGAGGTGCAAGATCCAGGTGTTGACAAGGCTGGCTTCTCCAGAGGTCTCTCTCCTCACATGGTCTTCCTCTGTGCCTGTCTGTGTCTTAAGTCCTCTTCTTATAAGGAAGATACAAGACCTATTGGATTAGGCCTCATTTTACCGTAGTCACCTCTTTAAGATTCTCTCTCCAAAAACAGTCATATTCTGATGTAGTGGGGGCTAGGACTTCAACATATGAATATTGGGAAAACACAATCCAGTCCACAACACCCCTCCCCAGAACATTCATTATTTTGTAAATCTCAGGAGAGAGGCAAGAAGCGGTCTTACCTGATCAAGCATCTCTCCACGTCTTCTTTTTTTCCCATCTTCAATCTAATTTTTATTTTGTTTTATTTTATTTTTGGAGTTATGGGTTATGTGTGAGGATTTGCTGCACAAGCAACTTGTATGCAAGTGAGTTTGGGCCTCTAGTGAGCCCTCAAATCTTTCTTGTGACTTACATCTAGACCACAGCTTTTAAAATCCAATGCCAACACTTTGATGTCTCTTTGAGTCTCCTATGTCTTCAAGGTCTCCTCCATAGCAATGGGTGCCTTCTATCCAGTTGCTTGTAAAGAAGCACGTTAGTGTGTGTATGTGTGTGAGAGAAAGAGAGTGAAAGGAGAGAGAAAGAGGGAGAGAGAAAGGAGAGAGAAAGAGGAAGAGAGAAAGAGAGAGAGAGAGAGAGAGAGAGAGAGAATGAGAGAGAGAGAAGTGGGGTGGAGAGAGAGAAGGAGGGTGCAGGGAAAATTGATCAAATAATTCTTGGACACATTTTCTTGCAAAATTACAACTGCTCATTTATTTCCCCTTAGGTACAAGACACAGTATGGTTTTACATATAAATTTTTTAGCACCTAATCTTCATAATAATCTCACACATTTGTATTAAAATCTCATTTAACAGAAGAGTAAATTGAGGCTCAGAGAGGATCCTACCCCAGGTCTCATATCTATCAATGCAGAGATAAAATTCAAACTCAAGCCTAGTTGGTCACCAGCATTCCTACCATGTATACAGTGGCGATCATAATGGTGCTAGATTATTTGGACTATGCAGTGAGGTGTCCTAAAGTCTCAGACACAGCCTCTTTGTCCTCTCAACATCATGACTGAGGAGGGGGCAAGGAGGGGGCCGGTCGTGATTTGATCATGAACTTTACATCCTGGACTATATGCTCTCATGTGGGTGACATTTCCTGATTTGTTGGATCCTACTAATTTTCAGAACACATCCACGTGGCATTGGGTATGATGCCCACCTCCTGGTTGGGTGAGCCCAGGTTAAATCGAACACCCAGCATCCCCAGTCAGTAAAGGCAGGGACTGGTATCCACGGGTCTGAATTTAGGATAGAAGGAAGAGACTGATGCACTGCTCGGACTAGAAGAATGAAGGAGGGCCGGGCCATCTTAGGGTGCAGTGGGCAGCTTTGGTAGCCTTCCACCTTTCCAGGATATGCCCAAGATCGCTGCTCTTCCAGAGAAAGGTCACTAATAAAGATATCTCTTTGTGACAAAGTTGCCATGTCAATCACCCATCCCCATGGAATCTGAGTTTAGCACACGCATGCACCACACACACACACACACACACACACACAGATACACACACACACAGTGTACTCTTAAACAACAGAATGATTTTGATACATCTTTTAACTAACCAAAAGTAACATCTTGACAATTTTAATCGGCTAATTATACACTCATGGTCATCTTGAAAAGTGCCCATTTGGGGTCTTTATGTCTTGACAACTGTAAGAGTCCTCAGCTGGAAAATTGGGATACAGACAGAGAATTTCAATGACTCTGACCTTGGGATGTTGAGAACTGGGATTTTCTTCCCACTGGAGCCCAGAGAAGCAGAGGGGATGTCTGGGAGGATGGGGGTGGCTGTCTTCAGGGGTAGACTTGGGCTAGACTAGGGCTTTGCCCTGCTCCTATCGGGAAATGGTAAGGAAGAGCCCTGGAAAACGCAGGAGGATTCAAAGAACAACTGTAGCATCCTAGAAACCTAAATAACCCAGAGATTCTGCGGTCTTTCCTTTGTTTATTCCCTGTACAGCTGAAAATTCTTGTTTCTTTCTCTTTTTTTATCCTTCTCACACCCTCGTATCCAAGATAGATAAGTGAACATTTCAGATTTGACAGGGGTATGCATTTGCTCCCATGTGCTAAGGAACTATTTTGTGCGAGGTGATTTACAGCTGTCATTTCAGTAAATCCTGAGATAAATTCAAGCAACAGCCCCGTTTTACAGAAGCAAAGCTAGAGTCTGTGAGAACAATAAAATAACGTGCCTGAGGTCATTCAATTAGCAAATCACAGCTCCCCATAATTTCTTGGGGCTCTAGCTCAGACAAGTAGCTTCTCTGAGTCTCCGTGTCCCTTCCTGTCACAAAGGATGCCGCAAATCCTGCCTTGGAGTGGTATATGGTAGACTCGGGGATATACTGTGTGTGGAAGAGGTTTTTGAGATACAAACACAATTGCTGCAGGGGTTATCCCCAGAGCCATGCCCTCCCATGGGGCATCTCCCCTTGTCTGTCTGTGAGTGGGTGAGAGAGGACGTTTACTGACTATCCATTGTTCCTAAGGCCTGTCTCTCTAGTCTATGAGGCTCAGAGAGGTCAAGCAAGAAACCTGGAGTTACACAGCAAGCCAGGAGCCCCTGAGGTGTCTAGTACCAGATTCAGAGTCCTTGTCCCAGAAGCTACTCCTCCAACACCATCAGAAGGGGCTCTTTCTGCTGTCATTTCCCGCTGAAAAGGTCTAAATCTCAGTCCCACAAGGGCACTTTCTGAGGAAGACTGTCATGTCTACACTGCAAGACACAGCTGGAGACCCCAGGTCTTGCTCCAGGATCCCAGGGACGCTTCTGAGGTTTTCTACATTTCAGGAACCTCGTTTGGAATGGGAGCGTGGGGCCCTGGCCTGGGAGAAAGAATGCCTTATGATTCTGCCTTGATCCCATGTCCAGGAGTCGGGCGGCTCCTTCAGCCACTAGACTTGGCTTTTCCTCGCTGAATAAAGGGGTCATTGTTCCTTGGCTGCCGAACCAGAAACATCTTGACTTGCGCTGAACTCCAGCTAATAATCAGAACCAGGCCTGGAGGGCAGGGGGAGAATGACACGGCCGTTTGGACTTAAAGGAAACATTTTAGGTTCGCATCTGCCAAGTTAAAGAGAAGAACCTCAGCCCCATTCTCTCCCAATACCCCCTCCCCCCCAATCACTTCTAGACTTAATTTAATTTTTATGTGTAATATATAGGAAACCTAACCCACGGCGGTCATGCTGAGTGTCATTTGATTTCAGGCTCGAACCACTTCACAGCTTGGCCTGACACCCTGAGACTCTGGTCCCAGAAAGTAGGGCCGAGGGTCTCTGGAGCTCCATGGACTGAAAACTACTGGGTTTATCAGAGGGCTGCCCACATTGTGCTGTGCTTGGACCTGGGCAAATCATTCGTTTCCTCCTGTGAGTCCTGTCAGTGGCTTTCATGTGGCCTTGGAGAGAAGACCAGGAAAGGCGGGAGTCATGAGAAGCCACAGCCATCATGCATCACTGCTTGCTTTTGTGATAAAAACCATAGCACATATGATGCAAATCAAGACCTAAAAACAAGACCTAAGAAGTGCTCGTGCCATAGAGATTGCCTCCTGAGAACTCTGTGACTGGTGAACAGATTTTGACTCACCTGCTGGAAGGAAAGATGAAACGCAGAGAGAGGCACTGATCACTCTCAATAAGGGCATCGTACACAGGCTACGTCCAACCCACACACCACCTGACCACGGATTCATGAATAGACAAGCCTAGCCCAACCTGGAAGCAATGCCCAGCTAAGCCAGACCAGATGGCCAACGTGAAGACTTGTAAGTGAAGACTTGTGACTATTATCTAAGTTCTGGGTTGGTTGATGACACAGCTCTTCTTACTGATGCAATTTAGTCTTTTTTCTACACTGCACCACACTTGTTGTGACCCTCTGTTTACTCATGTGTCTCTCCAGTTAGACT
The DNA here is from genome assembly GCA_963574415.1 of Tarsius wallacei. Classification (NCBI taxonomy): domain Eukaryota; kingdom Metazoa; phylum Chordata; class Mammalia; order Primates; family Tarsiidae; genus Tarsius; species Tarsius wallacei. The sequence goes on along the minus strand of CAUYQG010211991.1, from coordinate 11,592 downwards.
GTAAGCTCCGTCAGGGGAGGTACCACGTCTGTGGGTCACAGTTGCAATCCTATGGTCTGCTGTAGGGGATGGCACATGGTGGACACTCAATACATCTTTGTCAAATCAATCAATGGCTGAAAACGGAAGTCGGATAGATCTCATGTTGAGTCCTGACTCTTGCAGCATTGCTTTGTCACTGTGATGTGTGTGTGCTACTTAGCATGTCTGGGCCTTGGTTTCCCTATCTGTAAAGCAGGGCTAAAAGTATCCACATTGTTATTGGGAAAGCTGGATGATGCAACATGTATGCAGCTTGTCCAGGACCGTGCCAGGCTTCTGCTCAACAAGGGCAGGGCAGGGACCACGTCCAAACAAAGACAGTCTGAACGCTTTCTACAGACTGGTGGATGTATTGCATTTCTCTCCATGGAGATCTTTGGCCACGATTTGTCAACAGCAAGTTGTACATTCAAAATAGAAACCTTGACTTTGAGACTGACCTCTGCATGTCTAACATTTTGGTTTCCTTGTCTTTTCTTCCAACATGGGATTATTAGGAGACTCAGAAGCTCGTGTGAAAATATGTTCATTCCACCCCCAGAAGTTGTGTCTTCCACTCAAAATGACCAGATTAATAAGAGAGAAGAATGGAGAAGAAAAGAAGCATTAAACACATATTTCATACATCTGCTTATTGCAGAAAGAGGGACTGGCATGCACAAAGACCCTGGAGCGAGAAGTATCCCAACGTATTAAGGGGACTGAAATCAAATGTGATTCGAGAGAAGTAGGAGGGAAAACATCCTGGGAGCTGAGGCAGGAGAAGAGGGTGGGGAACACATTACAAGGTCCCAATAGGTCATTTTAAATATATAGTTCTTTCTATCTCCTTACAGCTGTGGAAAGCTAAGAAAAACTTGTTGAAAAGATGCCTTCTAGCCCACATTTAAATCAGGCTCACGTGGCAGAATCAGTGGTCAGGGCTTCCAAGAACAACATGCCATTGAGACTCGTGTCACTCAGGGACCCCTGCCTTACTGCAGACAGCGTGAGTCATGTGAATAACCCCGTGTCGTCTGCAAGTCACATGCTTGTGAACGATCTACGGGTGACTCAAAGCATCTGCAAAATAGAAACAACCACAAAAAAACCAGCACCACAGCAAGGACAAGGATGACATTTTTGGATCCTGTCTGTGATATTGCTACTCTAAGTGTTTTATCTGTCTCATCCCCTTGAATCCCGCCTAATCCACTGAGCCAATCCTGAGAGGGTGTCTGCATGTGCTGGGCACTATTCCAAGAGCTGTGTGTATTGACTCATTTCATTTTCACGATTGTTTTCCTTGTTCCATACACTCAGAAACTGAGCCCCAGAAAGGGTCAGTGTTTGGCCAAGGTCACTGTTAACAAAGCTAAGATGGAACTGGAAGAATCTGACTCGGGAGTCCACGTCCTCAGGCACTGGGAACACCACCCAGACAGCAGGTAACACATCACTCCCATTTTGAATATGAGATCATGTGACGTACACAGGTCATATGACTGGTACTTGCTGGGGCTGAGATTTAAACCCAGGCAGGGATGTAGAAGGCAGACCAGTCTCTTAGTTACCACTGTGCATGCCACGTTCATCATCAACAGTGGAAAAATGCATGTAAGCATGAAAGTATGCAGGGATGAACATATGCTGTCTACATGAGTTTAGCAGGTTAGGTATTAACTCCTTTATTTCTCTACATGTTTTCTGGGGGGAGGCACATATGAACATGATATTGGGTGCAATGATCATTGGTTTCCAATCATGGGCCAGGACTGGCATGAGGACCTGAAAAAGGATGCTACTTTTCGGTGTTTTGTCAAAGTCACAAGACCAGTAAGTGAGAGAGCTGGGTCCCAACCCACTACCAAGTCCATTACTCTACCATATTTCTCATGGGAGCTGGGCAAGGAGATCACATATTTCCATATTTGGGCAGCTCCATTGCTTTGCAAATTTGATTTCTGATATTTGTAACAAGCACTCCCTAGTGATCTCCATCTCCAGACTGGAGCAGCATGACGACGAGGGCGTGAGGGGCAGGTGGTTCAGCTCTCAACACCCCACTGGTACAGTTAGGTGGAAGGAGGAGCATTGCACAACTCAGAGCTTCCAGCCAGCTGGACATACAGGCTGAGACAGGTCTTGGGTACACACCGGCCGGTCTGTGTACAAGACAGTGTAGCCTCTTGAGAGTCACTGAGTCACCACCTTGGTTTTCATGACAGCCCATCAGTCTTGCATGAAAATGTCACACCTCTCAGGTGTATCCACTTGAATGTTGCCAAGTGTTGACATGGAAGCAGAGGGACCTGGAGGACAGTCAGGTCACCAGGAGTTCCCACACTCACAAAGAGAGGTTTGGTGGTTCTGGCCTTCTTGGGAGGTCAGATCACTGTCTTAGGTGGTGAGTGTGTCTATGGGATTTCAGAGCCAAAGTTTATTTTGTCACAGGGTTGCCAACTGAACTACAGTGGTTTCCCCCCTTATTCACGGGGCATACAGTCTAAAACCCCCAATGGACGCCTGAAACCCAAACAGTACCAAAGTCAATTGCCATCTTTGGAGCACATTTCTATTGTTTCCCCACCCACAGATTTAATGTCTTTTTCCATCTTAGCTAAGCACTTGTCACACTGCGGCTATAACTTTTGCAGTTTGAGGTGTGACGGCAAAACTTGCATAAATTTCTTTTTCCTTCTTCACAATTTCACAGATAGAGGACTCATTCTTACCACAGATCTCAGCAACCTCAGCATACAATGTTTTTCTGTCTTTATGTAGTTGAGGGAGGACTTTCGCCTTTTCACTTAAAGGAAGCACTTGATGGCTTTTCTTTGGACGTTGGGGCCATTATGAAGTCAAATAAGGGTGGCTGGAATACGACCACAAAAGTACTGTACCACAGATGTGGATAGCCAAGATGGCCGCCAAGTGGCTAATGGGTAGGGAGCACTGACAACGTGGATATACTGGACACAGGGATGACTCATGTCCCAGTGGGACGTAGCAGGACAGTTCAATTCTGTGTTGGGGGAAAGAGGCTACAAGGTCGTCATTTGGGACCCCTTTCCTACATCCTCATGGTTCCGCAGGACTGGAATGGAAAGTGTCATCACCCTGCCGAATGGGGCTTCCTGGTGGAAGGGAGACGAGGAGGAAAGGGATCTCCTCCTCCTGTCTCAGAATCCTCCTGCAAACCCCAAAGGGGAGAGCATCACCCCAGCACCACTGCATGGGAGGCCTCTGACAAAAACTCTGCTTGGCCAGATGTCAGTCAAGTCTCTGGACCTTCTCCTGGGCCTATCTGTGTACTTCCTCATAAAATGCAGTTGTAATGAACCCCAGCAGGGCACGATGACTCACACCTGTCATCCCCGCACTTTGGGAGGCTGAGGCGAGAGGATTGCCTGAGCCCACGGGTTCGAGACCAGCCTGGATAACTTGGCAAGACCTCGTCTCTGTAATAAATCTTAAAATTAGCCAGGCGTGGTGGCACACGCTTGTGGTTTCAGTTACTTGGAAGGCTGAGGCGGAAGGATAGCCGGAGCCCAGCAGGTCGTGGCTGCGGTGGCCGTGAACGTGCCACTGTACTCCAGCCTGGGCAACAGAGAGAGATTCCGACTCAAAAAAAAACCCCTGCAGTGTCAGTAGCAAGAATACCCTACTCTTGATATCTGACCACCCGTGATATCTGATTGGGTTCTTCCTGCTCCACTGTCCCTGGGTGCTGTCTGTTCACCCTTGTCTGTCCTCAGCAAGAATCCCGTTGGGTCAGTTGGGTTAGAATCCCCCTCCCCCTGATGATTCTTTTTAGTACATTTCCATCCACTGACCCTCCCATCTTGCTCCTTGGCCATAAACGCCCACTCGCCACGCTGTGCTTAGAGCTTAGCTCAATCTCCCTCCTCCTTTACAAAGACCCACTGCAGCTGTCCCTGTACCTACTGCAACGGTCCTGGTTAAAGTCTCCCCGCCATACTTCACCAAGAGTCATTAGATAATATTTTCTGTAACATTCGCAGTGGAAGCAGGATCACACAGGGGCCTGCGTCATTTCAGAAACTTTTTTCACCTCTCTCCACAAAAGACTCAACGGTTCCACCAAACGTCCAGTGCACCTTGTGTGGCCGTTGGACATCTAAACCCTCTTGCCGTTGCAATGACTCAGCATCCAGGCCCCTGGAGACTTCACCAGTCACACCTGCAGCCACAGAGCTCCCTGCTCTGGGGTGGTGTGACTGCCCTGGGGCTGTCTCACTCTCCAGTGCTCAGAGACCGCACAGCTGTTTTTCCTGCCCCACTGGTTTCTGGGTCTCTTCCCTGAGAGACCCAAAGCAGCCTGGCCTACTTCGGAGGGGAACAACCAACCGACTGGGTGATGGCAGGAAGAGATAAATACAGCTGCCTCCTCAACCTGTGTCTTCCTCCCGAGGTTCTCACGGTACATGCAGGGCTTTAGGACTAGGCTGGCTCCTGACCATCGCAGTGGGAGATGGGGAGGGTCTCCCTCTCCACAGTGAGTCCTAGATGACTGTGGGCAGATCAAGAAAAGGCCAGAAAGGTACCGGTTCCATCTGGGCTGGCTTCTGAGAGTTGGAACTTTACTGCTTTCTGGGGTGCAGAAATGAACTGCTCCCCGCCACTCCTGCTGCCAGCTTGGTTCCACACCATCAAGTTCAGCCTCAGAGGATAATCCTTCCTAACATAGGAACAAAGTGCTTCAAGAAGGGACAGGAAGGGGATGACAGATCATTGCACTTCTCAGGTCTTTGCCAAGTGCTGGACTCCGGCTTCACATATTGGGGAGACCTATCTCAGTTCATCTTTACTGCTTGTAGCTAAAGCCGGTTCTTAAGCTTGGCTCTGCTCACTTTTGGAGCTGGATTACTCTTTGCTGTGGGGTCTGTCCCATGAATGTTTGGCACCATTTCTCACCTCTACCCACCAGATGCCAGTTGCACCCCCTCAGTTGTGATGATCAAAATGTCCCCTGGGGGCACATTTGCTCCCCAGTTGAAAACCACTGGGCTTTAAGTAGAGAACATCAGAGATGATTATCAACATGCAAATAAAACCTGTCCTCGATTCCACGGCTGAGACCAGAGTCATACCCAAGATGCCTTGCAATTCTTGTCTTTCCTTTTCATATCACATACTGCCTGAGTTCAGGAAACTCTAATCTCTCTGAATTTATTCTCTCATCAGTAAATGAACATCAGAGCTTCTACCAAAAGGGGTGACCATTGAAATCAAATCGTACAATGGAAAATTGAAGTGAAAATGTAGGGGGAGCGTTGAGTTGGTGATAGGTGCCTTCCTTTGCGAGAGATAGGTTCTTTGGAAATAAAACACATGCTGGTGAAAATATAGCGGTTCTCAGCCTTACCTCCCCATGAGAATCAGCTGGGCAGCTCTGACTCTGAATGTCTGGTCCTCACAGCAAGAGGCTTTGTGTTTAATCCAGCATCAGCATGTCTTAAAATCTCCCCCCAGCCGGGCTCAGTGGCTCAGCCTGTAATCCCGCGCCTTTGGGAGGCTGAGGTGAGTGGATTGCCTGAGTCCGCGGGTTCGAGACCCGCCTGGGCAAGCGAGACCTCACCTCTACAATAAATCAAAAAATTAGCCGGGCGTGGTAGTGCGCGCCTGTAGTTCCAGCTACTTGGAAGGCTGAGGCGGAAGGATCGCCGGAGCCCAGCAGGTCGAGGCTGCGGTGGCCGGAAGCACTCCAATCTGGGTGACAGAGTGAGACTCCAACTCAAAAAAAACCAACAAAAAACAATTTTTTTTGAGATAAGGTCTCACTTTGTCACTCAGGCTAGAGTGCAGTGGTGTGATCATAGTTCATTGCAGCCTCAACCTCCTGGGTTCAAGCGACTCTCTTACCTCATGTCCCCAAGTAACTGGGACTACAGGCATGTGCCACCATGCCTGCCTAAAATTTCTTTTGGAGAATCAAAGTTTTACTATGTTGTGTAGGCTGGTCTTGAACTCGTAGTCTCCACTGATCCTCTTACCACAGCCTCCCAAAGTGCTGGAATTACAGGCATGAGCCACCATGCTGGGCCAAAAAGTAAACATTTCAACAGTGAAATGCAAAGGTTTTTTTTTTTTTTTTTTGGTGGCAATTTATTGAATTTTGAATGGGTGTCATGTAAATAGTGTACAAAATTCAAAAGATATAAAAGAGAATGAAGTGCAAAATAAACCCCTTTTTTATCCCTATCTCCTGCCACACAGTTTCCTTCCAAGAATTGATCACTCTTATCCCTTTTTTTACAGATAAAAATTTCCCCAAGATCTTATTCTTTTTATAAACATCTTTCTAGAGTCTGTGTGTACAAATGAATGTGCAGACACATATACCACATATATTCCCCCTTTTAAAAATAAAATGCATCATTCCATGCCTTGCTTTTTAATGTAATGGTGTATTTTGAATACATTTTCATTTCAGTATGTATTGAGCTATCTTAGTCATCCATGAAGATGGATGAATCATTCTTTAATGTCTCCTATTGATGGACGTATAGATTTCTCAATTTTTTGCTAGTACAGTATTGAAAGTAATAATCTTGTACATGTATCCTGGAAATGGAATTCCTGGGTTGAAATTTAAGAGCATTTGTGGTTTTCTATAAATTAGAAATTGTATTTTTATTCTAGTAACTTTAAAAAATAACATAGCAAATTTATATGTACAATAAATTTATGTAAAACACTTCATCTTTTCTTTATTCAGGAGTATTTACTGACGCTCTACTATACCCAAATATTTATTTACACTTCTTTGCCTCAACTTTTTCCTCTCTGCTATTATAGTTTTGTTTATCTTTGTGTTTACCCTATTTCCTTAAAAATATGTTTTAATAAGGTATTTTTTTTGTTACTATATTAAATAGTCTCTTTTAACACCAGGCTAAAAATGATAAGGAAATATCTCCATCTGTCCTTCCTCCAACTTATTTTTTTTGATTTACAACATTCCCATAGTATATAATATTTACATTCTGCTCTCTAATCATAATCTCCATAGTTTTATTTTGGTTTTGGTAAGTACTGTAGTTGAGTGGATTCAGTACTCCTATTTATTCTGTTTGCAGGAATCGCTACCATTTATCTCTTGTTTGGTTAGTCTTTCATATTTTTTTTTTTTTAAAGAAAGGCTTAGGAGAACTATATCCTCTGAGTCTGTTGTAATAGTTGGATTAAAAAAATTTGATTCTATAAATAACCTAGGATTTATCTGATATGTGATATGAAGTGAGAATACAAATTAGCTTGAAACCTCCAGTAATGTACAATATCTAGCAAAACAATTTTGCTTATTACCTCTTTAACCTTCAGAAAGATAGAACTGTCCAAGAGACAAATTGAGAATGAATATTTGAATTTCCTTGGAGGAAACTGAGACTTCAAACAGAAAACCATGGGTTCAGAGAATTGAATGGTATTGGGGAGAAAATAGTTCAACTATAACTACAGGGCCTATGTTGGGAAGAAAAGGAAATTGGGGCTAGAAGGAGTCTGATCACTTGAAAGAAAAAAGGAAACAGTGCCTGGCATCCAATCCATTTTGCTTGCCGGATTGTGACTGAATTCTGGGAGGTGTAATGAGAGTGAGAATATAAAAAATAAAGGTTAAGAGACTGTGGTTAGAAGATAAGTATGAGATGTCAATCTTTCTGATGTGGGACAATTCAGGTACAGCAAGGTTCAAGGTGTGGCCTTCAGAGTGTGTTGTCAAAACACATTAGATTTTAGGGTCACTGATACTTTGAAAGAAAAATCACCAGAAGGCTTGAGCTTTGAATTGGTTTGGATGTGGGGTCTACATTCTTCCAGGGTGATGAAAGGGTTTGGGGGGAAAAGATGAAAATGTAGCCAGGTACCTGATTATTCAGTGAATGTGGGGGAGACAATCAGCTCTTCATTTGATAGATTGGGCAATTAAGCAGGAAGGTGTTAAGTAATTTGCTTGTGGTCACGCAAGCAAAATTCATATCCAAGAAGCATGCCTGAAGTCTGTGATCTAACCATCTGCAGCCCTACCTCGTGTGTGTGTGTGTGTGTGTGTGTGTGTGTGTGTGTGTGTGTGTGTATGTTATTGTTAACTTTATTTGAATACAATCATAAGAATTGGTGCAGAGGTTGAGAAACAGACAAAAAACGGGGAGAGTTTGTCTTATACCAGGAGTAGTAGGGATATTCAAGCAAGGATAGGGCCTACTCAAGAACCTACTCAAAAACAACTTACAATTTAGTAGGGGTCACAAGTAAGAGAAAGTAGGTTTAACTCTATCCCTCTCACTTGCTTTGGCCTGTCAAGTTACAGAGTGATGGGTAAAGTGAAGGAATATTAAATCTTTCTCAGTTAAAAGAAAACAAAGCTTCCTACCCATAATGCATCTTCAGGTAACTTAATGCTATGCTCTTGGTCTGACCTGGGAGAGATTGAATTCTGAGAGAGATTTTGAATAAGTGGAGAAAGCAAACCTTTTCTAAAAAACAAAACAAAACAAAACACCTTTGTGGAATTCTGACAATTGTAAAAACGGTCTGTACAATGAGCCCTAACTGAAGGGCCAGCAATATTTTATGAATCTCATCTTATTTGAAAGCAAGAGAGCACACAGGGGAGAAACTGCACACTAAGTCTATTTGGAAAGGTGCTCACTTCGTACATGCTGTTTCTCTGGAAAGCTTTTTTTCTTTCCCTCTGGATTGCTTCCTCAGTTTCTCTTCTTTTTGCCTCCCTGAAGCTTACCTTTCTTCTACTTTTGCTTTAGATGTCACTTTCTCTGGGACATTTTCCCCAAAGTGTTAACTCCGGGGCTAGTAATCCCTGTGTGCCCCTCCCCACCTGTCCCCAGCTTCTGTGGCAATAGTTTGATTTTTACTGATATTTTCTCTAGACCATTGTTAATGAGGACAGGGACCACACCTGTCTTGTCTGGCCCTGTATCCCATCTCAAGGCCAGCCAGGTCATAGTTGTTGAGTAAACGAATGCTCACTGAATGAATGATTCTTAGACCAGAACCTCATTCTTCCTCATAGCTGCTTTAATATCTTCTCTGCTGGGATTTTTCAAGTTCTTGGGATGTATCACTAGCATTATCAAAAAGGAGGGAAATTGAAGACAAGGTGATTAGTGGCTGTATGTAAATTTCTTTAGAAGAACTAGGCTTCCTGATTCTCAGATTCCTTCCCTACATTATAATGTCTGTTTCATGTCCTCTCTTAATGTCTGTTTATTCTCCTCCCTTACCCAGAAATTGGGAGGTGTCAAGAAGTTTCAGTGATTAGGCTCATGGCAAACACAGAATTTTGGTCCCTTGTTTATAGATAATCATGGTGCTACCATGATCAGTTTTATTTTGATCCTTCCTCTTCTCAGTTTACAAAAGATTTATTTGTCGATTTTTAGAATGTGCTGTGTCCCCTTTTTTGTGCATACTTCCACCTATGTTCTGTTCTACATCATGTTCTAAATATACAGAGAGGCAACATTACTTCTCTGACAAATATTTTTTTTTCTTTTTTTTTTTTTTTTAACTGGAGTCTCACTATGTCGCCCAGACTGGAGTGCAGTGGCCGCTTCCGGCCACTGCACCCTTGACCTGCTGGGCTCTGGCGTTCCTTCCGCCTCAGCCTTCCAGTCGCTGGAGGCGCGTGCTACCACGCCCAGCTAATTTTTTTATTTATTGTAGAGATGAGGTCTCCCCAAGTTGCCCAGGTGGGCCTCGAATCCGCGGGCTCAGGCAATCCACTCACCTCAGCCTCCCAAGACGCGGGATTACAGACTGAGCCACCAAGCCCGGCCTCTGACAAATATCTATTGCTTGCTTCTATGTGCTTGGCCCTGTGCGAGGGACTGGGAATGAACTGAATGGTTCCGAGGATGGGGCTGGGGTCACAACAGTGCATCTCCATGGAGGAAGCATTCTCCACTCTGGAGGGATGGAGGAGAGCAGAGAAACCAGAGGTCAGGGGGCAGAAAGTGGGGAGAGAAGGAGGCTAGGCAGGAAGTTGGCACCAAAGTGACACACAAGACCACTTGGGACTTCCAAAAACCATGTCCCGACAGAGGCTGGCTCCGTTCCTACAGCTTTGCCTCTGCTCATCTTCCTTTCTGTTATAGCCACACAAGTACCAGCAGGAGGCACAGACCATGGATTACAGAGTGACCCTTAAGGATATAGGGTTTGGGGGGCTGAGATGAGAGGATTGCCTGAGCCCAGGTGTTCGAGACTAGTCTGGGCAACTTGGTGAGACCTCGTCTCTACAGTAAAATAAAAAAATTAGCCAGGCGTGGTAGTGCGCGCCTGTAGTTCTGGCTACTTGGAAAGCTGAGGTGGAAGGATCACCTGAGCCTAGCAAGTTGATGCCGTGGTGGTCGTGAGTGTGCCACTGTGCTCCAGCCTGGGCGATGAAGTGAGACTCCAACTTAAAACAAAAAAAAAGAATGCTGGGAACTGGCCAGGCACAGTGGTTCATGCCTGTAACCCCAGCACTTTGGAGGCGGGAGGATTGCTTGAGTCCCAGAGTTCGAGACCAGCCTGGGCGACAAAACAAGACCTTGTCTCTACAAAATATCACAAATTTAGCTGGATGTGGTGGTGTATGCCTGTAGTCCCATCTACTTGAGAGGCTGAGGGGAGGAGGATGGCTTGAGCCCAGGAGTATAAGGATGCAGTGAGCCGTGATTATGCCGATGCACTCTAACATGGGTGACAGAGTGAGACCTGACTCAAAAAAAAAAAAAAAAAATCCACTCAGGGGCCTCCAAAAACCCTGCCCTGACAGAGGCCCCAGCTGTACCCCTGCTGGCTACGCTTCTGCAGTTTGTCTCTGCTCATCTTCCTGTTGGTTGTAGCCAACAAGTACCAGCAGGAAGCACAGACCATGGATTAGAGTGATCCTCATGAATCCTGGGACTGGGTTCACCTATGCATGGATGCCTGAATGCCTTGGGCCTTCTGTGAGCGGGGAGTAGGTTCTAGGAATCAGTGATGGAACCAAATGTTCCCACACTCTGGTTGTAAACGTTTGGGTTGAATGCGGCCCTCTGCTACTTGGTGTTCATCTTCACACCCTCACTCCTTCCTTACCAAGCACTGCTGTCAACATGACTGTGGCTCTGAGGCCAGGAGCAGCGGTAGGAATAACCATGCTCAGCAAAATCTGCTGTGCCTCTCAGAGAGATCTGCTGAGAGGTACAGAAAACTTTAGGACTGGCTCAGCACATTCAGCCCCGCGGCCACGGGGCTCTTGCTCTAAGTTTTATACTTTTAGGCTGTAAAACATAGCTAGATGGCCAAGGAGCCACAGGGAAAATTTCAGGGAAGGAAAACCCTATCTTTAAGGAAGATGCTGCCAGCTATCAGCCTTAGATAGAAGGCTTCACAGAAGGAATGTTTTTACTGTTCATGAGGGTGATTTTGTTTTTGCGAGTGGGGTTCTTGTCTGGGTTTTTGAAGATCATATGGGTATATTTTGAAATTGAAACCTTAATTGTTAGAAATAGAATGGGGAGATTAAGGAATGGAGAGACTGTCACTGGCTCTGAG
>CAUYQG010211989.1:0-24189 GCA_963574415.1 Tarsius wallacei | reverse complement strand
GGGCCTTTATCCAATTCCTATACTGTCTGTTCATCTCATGGTCTCCATTGTTTTTTATCATAACATTCCTTTATTATATAGCAATTTTAATTTTCTTATCAGAATAGATGTCCATCCACGGGGTCTATGGGGCCTTGCCTTTACCATAGTTGCTTCCTTTTGCCGGAGCCGTGCCCTCGGCCAGCAATTCCCGCTTCAGGTCCATCCAGTGGAGTTCTTCTATGGCTTACGGCCTCCCACAATAGTATGTAAATAATCTTAGACCATTATTATTATTTAAATCTGCAGCCTCAACTATTCTGGTAATCCTGAAGCAGGTTAGTGTGTTATCAGTGTATAGAAAGGTTTCACAGTTGCAAGTAAGTAAAGGCTGACTAATAATCTACTCACACATTTCAAATTCTCTAAGAAGTACCTCATCTTTTTCCAGATGCTCCTGCAGTTACAATACAATGTAACAAACTAACACTATAATAAAAAGAATGATTGAGCTAATTTGACTATTAAAATTGTGCTCCCGAGATAGCTGTAAGGCTTATGCTGTGATCATAGTAGTCTGTTATATTGGTCACTCCCTCTGTGTTTTGAACTGATGCTGATTTGCAAACAAAATTTAAAAGGCTTAATGCATTTCCCCTTGAGTCAACAAGTTTTCATCATAAATATTACAATTGATGATTAGAAAGGGATTTGTAGATTAAATTTTAAATTTCCTGTTGGCATACTCAAGGTAATTATGTTGTTTCCTGTCTACTTAGGATTTAAAATAGAAGATATGACTTCTTTTGGAAGGCTTAAACTACTTATTTTGTGTACATTTAAATACCAAAATTGTGAATTGAAATAAAACAAAACAAGAGAATGGATGTTACCTAATATCTTATGTGTTCAAGAAACTTTGCATATGTTACTCCACTTAATCCTTGGAACTGCTCTATGAGAAGATTTTATTATCTCAAATTTTCAAGTTAAAAAACCACAACTGATCATTGCTATCTAGTTGACAAATGACAAAGTCAGGTTTTTGCTTGAGTTTGTTGAAACCAATATTAGTTCTCTTTCCAATACATCAGCCTTCATGCTTCAACATATGAAATGATTCCTTGAGCTATGAGAACCCCCTTTTTATGTGTGTCTGTCTTCCTATCATTCTCAGTAAGAATTCTATTTGTCATAATCAAATTATCCTGTAACACCTTGTTTCAGAAAGCCATTGCGTTTTTGTTCTTTAAAAGCCTATTTTTCTTAATTTTTCACCCTCCTAGATTTCAAGACACTATCAATTATAATAAGCATCATCAAATTAATAAAAGTGCTTAGAAAAATAGGATGTTATCTTGTTAATTAAATACATGGACTGTTTACCTCATCCTGATTTCAGAAATGCTAAAATGTGGAAGAAAGGCATCTTAGAAAGATGGTATAATCTTTGTGATTGCAATTCAATGTTATTGCTTAAACAATTTTTTTAAATTTGAAATTTAATTGATGCACTGGACATTTGTGAAAGAAATGTGTTGGCACAACATGGGGTGAATTTCATACAAATATGTCCTTGATAGGAACCAAAACACATTGGTAGGTTTCATTTGCATCTCAGAGGATCTCATGGATGGAAAAAGAATTAGCTTCAAAATGCAATATGGTCCTATCTGTTGTGGCTCTCAGATATTGATTGGCACTAATACCAACTCTAAAAAAAAATTTGAAAAATTCTGCCATTTATGATACAAACAACTTTCTGGCAAGAATAGCAGAAAATGGCATGGGGAAGAAGGGGACTACCACTTCTCAGTCAAAATAAATAACATTATGCAGTTTCTCCATACGGTGACCTCTCACTCTTTGCCTTACATTTATCTAGTTTTCCAAAGTTTCATTCAGGAGGAAACATACATTTAAAATGAAATGTGTGAAAACAGCACAAAATATTTCTTTTGCCTGATATTATGTTTTAAGCATTTCTGTAGATTGTCAGTCTGCAAAATTAGCAATTTAATGGATGCAAAATATTCTCACGTATAAGCATATCATTCATTCATCAATGTATTCAACAATCTTAATAGCTTGCAATGTGCTAAACACAGAACTAAATATGGAAATGTAGCAATGAAAAAAAATCCCTTCACTAACAGGACATAGAATAGGAGGAGATAGGTATAACCAACCATCTCTCTCTCATAAATACAGAAACATGTATATAAAATCATACACATGTCGGTTATTTGTGTACATATGCATAAGCACATATACAGATAAGTACATGTATGTATGTATAGCACATATGTGTTAAATATCTATGCCACAATTTAATTCCAGATGTGATACGTCTGTACATAGATAGCATATATGTTTCAAGTGTATGTGTATCAGTTGATGTCCAGTGCTGATAAAAGTAATAAAAAATAACAAATCCTTGTGAGGAGAGGGGAACCATGGAAATTATATCTTAGAAATGAGGGTCACATAATACTCCATTATGTATATGTACCACATTTTCTTTATCCAGTCTAGTTTCGATGGGTAACATGGTTGGTTCCATGTTATACACAATGGAATATTATGCAGCCATAAAGAAGGACAAATATATGGACTTTGCAGCAACTTGGATGGATTTGGAGTCATTCACACTCAGTGAACTATCACAGAAACAACGAACAGAGTAACATATGTTCTCACTCATAAGCGGACCTTGAACAAATATAATACTATAAGAAAACGTTTGGCAGTCATGGGAAACTGTCAGGGTAGGGTGGGTAGGATTCGCAGTCCAGGGCAACTGCTAGGGGAGGGAGAGTTATACCTCATCAACAAGGGTACCTGTATAATCAATGTGTGTATACCTAACCCTGAATTGTACCCCACATTTTTATAATTAAAAAAAATAATAATCTTTAAAAAAAGAAGAAATGGGGGTCGAGGAGAGATTCCCTGGCAAGTTGATAGGAGAGCAGAATCCTGACTGAAACGAGGATTGGTCACACATTTCTGGCAAAGAGAGAAGCGAGGGCAAGAGCCCCGTGGTGGTGAGTAACATACTGCACACCCAGGAGCCCAGAACAGTGAGAATGGAGGACGTGAGGGTAAAGCTGTGGGCAAGGGAGAGCAGTGATTGTATGGAGCCAGGTGATGCATGCCCAGTGGGCCATGGCATCGACGGTGGAGCCACAAAACTAGTGGAGGATTTCAATGGAGTTTTAACATGATTCAGCTTCAGTTTTTTAAAAGACCTCTCTGGCTTGCAAAAGATAGAAACAAGAAGATCAGAAGACTCAACACACTTCTGCTCAAGAGATGGCAATGGCTTGGAGAAATAAACTTTATTCAGGTGTTGACAAATGATCAGCTTCTAAATATAATTTGAAGATGGCTCAGGTATAATTTTCTGGGTGTTTAAATATTTTTATTCATTCAGTGAACATTTATTGAATGTCAGCTATGTGTCGGACCCTGTTCAGGATGTTAGGGATACAGCAATCAACAAAACGACAACAACAAAAGTGACCAAAAAAATTTGACTTACACATACCTGAGTGAGGGAAACAGATAATAAATTAAGATAGAGAAGTAAAATTGCACTTGATATTAGATGGTCAAATGTGCTAAAGAGTAAAGCAAAGTGGAGAAACAATGCTTTGTGCTAAGTCAACAGAATTCACTTAAGGATCAGGCACGGGGTATAAGAAGAAACGAGGAATAAAGATTACTTCCAGGTTTTTGGCCTGTGTAACGAGGAGAATGGAGTCATTGTTCAATAGCATAGCAATAGTCTCTGTGTTTTTTTATCCATAGGCTTGGAGGAACATTTCTAAGAACATAGATTTTCTTTCTTTTGGATTATGATTTTAGAAAATATCTCTAGTTGTGCTGTCAAAACATATTGACAGGTTTTGTTCCTAACATTTTATTAATTTATATTTGTACTGATAACAATTGACCATATCAGTTGTCTTGCATCTTGCCAGCAATTGATGTTTATTAAAAATAAAAGATGCAAAGAAATTTGTGTACAGGCATAAAATAGATCTCTTTTTTATTTTAAATTATTGGTACATTGGATATTAAAGCACATAAAAATAAATGTTCTTGCTAGATTTTCTCACCTTTTAATTACTCAGCTGCTTACACTCCATCTTTATCTATTGGGATGTTAATATTTATCTCCATTATTGCCAATTTCAGGAGGATACATGGCTATATTTTCAATCCAGAGTTTCCATTCTTTTAATTAAACACATATTTTAACATTTTATGTAACCATGTACTTGTCTAAAATTTTTGAACATCCTGTTCCTTCAAAGTTTTCAAAATCATCATCTTTCCAAGAAAGCTACTAACAATACGATTTCTACATGAGGCAGTATTACATAGTGACTGTGAATGGGCTCTAATTCTGCCACATACCAGATGCAAAATCTCAGGTAGTTGCCCAAATTCCCTCCATTGGTAAATGGAGTCAGTTCATTACTTTTTAAGAATTGATAAAATAATACAAGAAAAGTCATACCCTTCCTTTTGCTTAGGACAAAAGTGAGATCACTGTTGACGTCCCTCCTTCATAGACCATACCCTGTAGAGCTC
The DNA here is from genome assembly GCA_963574415.1 of Tarsius wallacei. NCBI lineage: Eukaryota > Metazoa > Chordata > Mammalia > Primates > Tarsiidae > Tarsius > Tarsius wallacei. The sequence goes on along the minus strand of CAUYQG010211989.1, from coordinate 19,608 downwards.
TATTATGCTTTTTAAAAATGCATTCTTAGTCTGACCATTTCTTAACCTCTCTACCACTCTGATCCAAATCACATCCTCTCTCTAAGCTTTTTGCAATACCTCCCTACTGGACTCTTTTTCTCTGCCTTTGGCCTCTTCATCCTATTCTCTTCTCAGCAGCCAGAATGATTTTATTAAAACCTGAGAGATGATGTCACTCTTCCGCTTACATCTATCCAGTGGCTCCCTGTTTAGCTCTGAATACAAAACAAAAATGTTCCAGTGGCCCTGAGCCCTCCCTGATATGCTCTACTCCTTTCTTGACCACTTGAACATAAATTTGTTCATGGTTCTCACTCCTCTCCAATCACATTGTTCTCCTTGTCTGTAAACAGGCTCCCACCTCAGGGCCTTTGCACTTGCTGTCCCCTTTGCCCATAATGCTCTTCCACAGAGGCTCATTTACCTCCTTGGCTTCTATGCTCCAGTGTTACCTCAGGAAGGCCACTTTGGATCACCTTGTTTAAACTTACAAATTTTTTTCCTGTCTTCCGCCATACTCCTTTTCTCCCTGCCCTCTTTTATTTTTCTTCATTGACCACCTGCCTTCTAATATGTATAGTATATTTGTTCTTTTTCTTTATTCCATCACTGTCAAGTTTATGAGAATAGGGATTTTTTTCCATTGAATTTTCTTCTATATCCCAACTAGATTAGTGTCAGGTCTACTGCAGAACTCCATGTGTTTATTTAATAAATGAAGAGCACCTGACACATAGTAACCATCAGATACATGAAACTCTAGTCATAACGAATATTGTGAATGACGTTAGTATGAGAAAAATAAAGCAAGTGTTCTACCAAAAAAAACAAAAAACAAAAAGTGCATAAGGTCTTTTTTATATTTGGGAACAGTGTGTGCCAAGTCACTGAGAGTAGTGATCTCTAGTTTCTAAGCTGAGACATTTTATAAATGTTGTAAAAGACAGCAGGACCACTTACACTGCACCAACAAAAGTTTGCAATCTTGATAATAGCAAAAAGAAAGTTGCAATCAGACAGATACAGGAGTCATTTGTGCAATGTCAGACAGATAGATGACAATGAAAGGTAAAAATACCGACATCCCTCACAATAAAAGGAAATTTAAAAGTGTGTCACTTAAGATCCACCTTTTCCAAAATAACAAGCACTTTTTTTCTTTTCTTTCTTCATTTTCTTTTTTTGAGACTGTGTCTGCTACAGACTACGCTGTGCTAGACTTTGCAGCAAATTAAGAACATATGATAGAGAGATAAACCCTAGACCCTAGAATAATTTTATCTAATTTCAGAAAAATTAAATAAGCTGCTCCCCCATCCAAAAAAATTAATAGGAAGGAAGGAAAGAAAGGAAAGAAAAAACACAAATGTGATAGATTTTAGAAGAGAAAAATGATCAGCTCTAATAGGAGCTGCAGAAGGGGATAAAGATCTGAAAAGTCTTTGTAAATATGGTGATGTTTAGAAAATATTTCAAAATTGAGTAAGTTTTCCTCCAGTAAGATAGTGCTGTGAGTGTGTTTCTGTTCCAGGAAGATATGTTGTAGGAATTAAAGAGAAAAAAGAAAAGAAATAAATCAAACAAAACGAACAAATAAAAAAATCCAAAAATTAAATTTGAGTGTATGAATAGGAGGTTGAAATGAAAGAAAAAATTCTACAAGCTTAATTTTTTGTGTTCCATGGTAAATCAAATGCATTCATTAGTATAAATTGACATTTTGCATTTCATAAACATTAAATTAGTAATTAAACAATTTTTAGAGTTTAGCAAACCCTTAGAGACTCGGGAAAAGGCAATTACATAGCTAGGAAGTGACAGATTCAGAATAAGAAATTACATCTTATGACCCACAGGTCACTGCATCCTCCACAATAACATAGGACATTAACCTATTGCTGTTTAACCAAACAGGATTTTGTTTTTGCTTGTTGCCTAGTAGCCAAAGAAAAAATGTGTGTGGGGGGGGAGAGAGAGAGAGAGAGAGAGGTAAAAGAAAGGAAAGGGAAGAGAAGACAAAGGAAATAAAAACATTAAATACCTTGTGACTTGCAAACAGTAGGGTTTGGGTAGCTGCCCCCCAAAAATTAACTCCAAAATTTCAAGTCCAGATTTTGCACTTTTTAGTTTCTCTGTGCTGACCAATCTTCTTCCAGTTTACCTGTGTGACTAAGTGCCTTGCCTCTTCAGAGCTTTGCTCTAATATTATTACTATTCTCTTTGCTAAAATAGCATCCCCCTCCCTACCTTTAGCACTTGCATCCTTACTCCCTAGGGTACTTTTCTCCAATTTATTGATCACAAGACATAGCGAATATTTGACCGATTTTTTTAAAATGACTTTTCTTTTCTTATTTGAATGTTCTATGAAGGCAGGGTTGTGTTTGCTTTTATATCTTCTACTCTTTAAAGTGTCTTGCATATACATACGTGTTTAAAAGCAAGTTAAATGAAAAAAATAATGTACCTAAATCTAGAAGAAACATTATATTCAATTCACAAACATCAGCCCAGGAGTCAGACCAGGGTGTATTTTAGTTTTAGATGGACCTCTTACTAGTTTAGTGACTTTCACATGATCCTTAATTTCCATGTGCCTTCGTTCATCTCTTAGTAAATGTAGGTAAAAATTATGCCTGCTTTATAGAGTTATTATCATATGAAAATATACATAGAAAGGTTTTGGCTTATAGTATGTACTCAGCAAATGTTAACCATCAATCGGTGTTAGATAAAATTAATAACTCTAGGCATAACCACTAAATGTTTAGAGTATTTTTAACATAAGTGATTATTGACCTGTACAATCTTAGTTTTTACCATTGCTAAGAACCTGATACTATTAGCTGACATGGCTAACATATCATGTTAAAACAGGTGTTAAGCATTACTAGTAAATAAAATAGATGCATATTTTTACAAACAAAATTGTTTTTCTTCTGTACTTTAACTCAATTGATTGAATTCTTGAAAGCATTGTAAAGTTGTCCATGTCAAAATTCATGTTTAATAAGTTTCAACTTACCTATTAAAATAGCCCTTTTCCAGACGTTTTGAGTTTTTTGGAAAGGCTGCTCATATAGCATATGTCTGTTTTGGAATTTGAGATATGTATGTTTTTGAATTTGAAATGTATGGGAATATATTTCAAAGATCTATATAGCAACGTGTATGTTTTTAACTTTGAGCAAATATTTAGCAATATGTTCGTTTTTGAATTTGAAGAGATATTTATATCACATGGAAAACAAATTTTGTGAAGTGTGTCAACAGTTCTTGTTCTTACTTCAGTCACCATAGAGATTTCCTACCATACTATTTTTACATTAAGCATAACATATTCATTATTCATATACACCTTTATGTGTAATTGATATCATAGTGTCTCATTCTTTTTTATTAGTACAATCGTAACCATCATTTTTTAATGTCTCTCATGGGTTTATTTTGACAGTTGTCTCAATTCTCTCATTTTTAAAATATTTCTTGTAATGTTTATTAGTATATTTTCTGTGGTTTCTCAGACTTCTTATGCCCTTTAGCCAAATCACATTTATAAAACTTTCTCACTTTTAAGAAAATAAATTCTTAAAATACATATTTTTTAGTGAAACAAAAAACGCTTAAAATACATGTCGTTTTTAATTAAGCAAATGTGATGGGTTCAATATAGTTTGTATGCTTCTAATTTTCTTTTCAAAAAGCTGAAGTATGTTGCATAGCACAGATTCATTTAATTCTTATAAAAATCACTTTCAGTGTCAGTATTAATACCACAACAGGCAGGTTTTCATGGGATTACTTCTATGTGCTTATTTATTGAATAGATGGATTATGTGAAAATTATGCCAACAATTATATATTTTTTCATATACATATGGGCTAAATCTTGGGAAAATGTGAAAAGGGAGGATTTAGTGCATTTAATGAGAAAAGGGAGAAGAAAAAGAATAAAAATGGATATAACTTTCTCTTTCTTTTTTATAGCCCTAGGAAAAGATAAGGATTACACGGATGAATCAGAACATGCTACTTATGACCGATCTCGTCTCATTAATGACTTTGTTACCAAAGATAAATCTGAATTCAAGACAAAATTGTCTAAGGTAATGCAAACTAAACTATCAATAAGTCAGTTTGGTACCAGAACTTTTAAAACCTTTCAGTATTAGTCTACATGATTGGTTTTGTGCTAAAGAATGTAAAAGAACATACAGGTTAATACATATTTTAAGAACTCAAAAGTGAAAAATTGTGAGTAGACATCATATTTATTCATATTCATCATTTTTTTTGCCATATCCATCAAACAGAACTTCGAAAAACATTTCATCTTAAATGTAAAGTTATTTATTTATAGTCACCTTAGGGATTTAGTCCCTCATTTTTGAAAGTCAGCATGATTTAATGAAAACATTGACTTTATTGTCAAAGAACAAAATTTGAATTCTATTTCCACAACTTACTAGTTGTAATAACTTGACCATTTTAATTAAACTTATTAAGCATTGTTTTCCTCATCTGTAAAATTTGATTCATGTTGCCTTCTCAACAAAGTTCTTTGAAGATAAAACGAGATAACTATTGGAAAGTGTCATATGCATCATAAAAGCATATGGCAAATTTTTCTACCAACTGGAGACTGAGAATACATCATTGAACTTATAGTTCATAGTTCAAAAAGATGAGCTAGAGTTCAGTTTAAAAAAACCTTGTGGCTCCACCAATTCCACCGTCCCTCAAACAAAATGGTTTTTTTGGTCTCTTCAAAACATCTGCGTGTGGCCATTCAAAAGCAAATACTAAAGTAGTGCTGCTTCTTTTTGTCATTGCAAATGCAACTGATCCATAGTTTCCTTTTGATGTTTTTCCAGATAAAATTTTTTCATTTTTCCTATTGGTTAAAGTGGAAATGTCTTATTTTAAAAATTGAATTTTAAGTGCAGTTTAACACAAGGAATGACTTATGTTTCCATTTTCACTCCATGGCTAATAATCACATACTCAAATATAACTTTCTTTGTGATACATGATTTCATTTGTCTTGTATTCATTTTGCAGATCTCTTTGTTAGTCATTCATCAATGTGTCAGTGAATAAATATGGCAGAGTTTAAATGTTACTATTATAAGTGAAACCAAATTAGTCAATAGAAGCAGGGATAACTGCTTGTGCCAAATTTTCTTTATTCCTGTTTGGGGTCACTATTCTGTACCTATTTGGGGACACTATTCTGTGCCAATAATTCTTAGGTTATATTTGCAAATATCTTTATCTCCCTGTGTTTACTTCATCTGGCTCCCTATATCTGTCTGATTGACACAATGGTTGTTTAGAGTCTCTGTTTTTTATAAAGCATTATTCCAAGTGACCTGAGAGATGGAAGATTATAAGAGAATGTGAGACAATTTCTCTTAAAGTGTTGATAGCACCAATTGCATAACAAGCACAATATATTCAAACAGTTAGAAAATGACTTATGTTTAAATAAAATCTGTCATCAGCTTCTTTAGAATTTACTACATGCTACCAATGATAGCTGGCATTTTATTTATGCTTAAAAGTAGCCATTTTTCAAGTCCTACCTTGACTAGATTTGATCTTTAGAATATTAAAGAAAAGAGAAGTTAGACCCTGTGTGCATATTTTCGTTGTGGCATTAAAAATAAGAGAATGGTATGTAACGATGGTAACAGACCACAATAATTCAAAGCAACATATTCTATTCTGAGGTTCTGCTGAATCTGCCTGATTATGTGGCTTTTCCTGTGATACTTCCCTCAAACTGCAGAAGAGTGTCGAGTCACCTGGGTGACTCGTTCTAGCTTCTAACAAAATATGTCCACTTTTATCCATTTCATAAGTTAGAATGCAGCACAAATTCCATTTGAACAAAGAAAGCCAAAAATCATAATGTTTAAATACCATTTAGCTAGGCTACTTACAACACGTTATCTACAAGTGAAGAGCAAAATAATTTGCTTAGAAAATGTTCTTTGTGTACATTTGTCACAGTGAACCTCAAAAAGGCAATGACCTAAATTTCTACTGTTTGGGTATTTGAATATCTTTGGAAAAAATAAATTTGTTGGCCTTCCTCTCTTGTTACATACACCCCACCATTAAGTTACGTTTCTATATATGTAAATTTGAATATATATAAAGATATATATGTTTTAAGTTAGAGCTTATGAAATTGACAGTCTTCATTTGTTTGTAACTTACAAACTAGAAACTTTCATATAGTTCAAATCAGCATATTTAGATACATAGAATATAGGTAGATAGAGGGCAGATAGGCAGAGATAGAGCTAGAACACAAATAATTGTGTGGTTGAAGATTTGTGCCTCACAGCATCATACTGGCTGCAATCTGTACTGTTCCTATTCCACAAGGTAATTGATACTTTATTTCTTCACAAAAGTTACTCAGCTGCAAAGGGACCATTTTAGAGATGATAAAGCACGTTTATAAAGAGTCAACAGGAAGAAAGCACAAACTTGAAGGGGGGAAATAACTCCTAATATAAACCACATCGTGAGTAATGACAAATATTAGATTACAGAAAACAAACAAGACTTTCTAATAAAGTTTGCCATTTGCTGTAAACTAGGTTAGTAGACAATAACTCCAAAACCTCCAAAGTAGTGCCTTACATTGAATCTATGAAGGGAGCTCTGTTGAGCTTTTATTTATTTATTTATTTATTTTTTGAGTTGGAGTCTCACTCTGTCGCCCAGACTGGAGTGCAGTGGCTGCTCCCAACCACCTCCACCTCGAGCCACTGGGCTCTGGTGATCCTTCCGCCTCAGCCTTCCAAGTAGCTGGAACTACAGGTGCGCACTACCACACCCGGCTAATTTTTTGATTTATCGTAAAGATGAGGTCTCACCAAGTTGCCCAGGCGGGTCTCGAAATCGCGGGCTCAGGCAATCCACTCAACTCAACCTCCCAAGGCGCAGGATTACAGGCTGAGTCACCGAGTCCAGCTGAGCTTTTCAAATGTAAAAATAAACAAAGAAATTCAGGAAAACATCTGGCTGACTTACTGGGCATTATGTAGATAGACTCGGTATCTGAAAATTTGGTTTTTCTACCATTGTGTAAACATCTTCTGAGTAATGTTGAGTCTGAGTGGTAAATTTTAATTAGGATCATGTATGTATGCATTGTTTATAATAATTTTGTAAGCTAATAGATTTATACACAGCCATAGTTTATTTTAGAATTAATATTTAGGATAATGAAACTTTTTAGACTATTTTACTTCAAATTGCACATTTTTATGATGCTGTTTATACTGCAATTCTTTAATATTTTACAGGAAAAAACATCTTTGATATTGATGTCTGATGTGATGAAGTGATATTGATAAAGTAATAAGATTTTTTTATTTATTGCACAGCTACTATGCACAAAGCATGACACTCTAGGATGAAGAAAGATGGTCAACACAAAACAGTTTCTGCTGTGCAAGTACTGACTAGGATGCATAGCCATGGAGAAAGTCAAGAGGTTCCAGAAATTAGAGACAACACTAAATAGGTCTAAATCTGTACTTAGCATCAATCTTTAAAACAGGAGTCATATTTAAATAGAGGCATTGCAGTAGATAGAAATTAGTCTTTTCTTCCTTATATTCACTCTATTTCTGATGAGACTATGCCGCTCTTCCCATCATAAGACCCAGAGTTTATCGAATGTGCCCTGGTATTGGGTTGGCCAGTAGACTGCTGCAGAAATTACATTATGCCAACACCGAGCCTTAGACTCAAAAAATCTAGCACTCCCATTTTTTCTCTGGGACTGTGCCTCTATCTATCATGTGAGCAAGTCAGAGCTAGTCCTGAGGAGGATAAGAGACTGCATGGAATATGGCCTCATGACCACAGTTTCCCCAGTTAAAGCAGACATGTGAGAGAACCCAGCAGCAAAGGCCAGGAAACTCAGACACATGAGAAATCCCAGCTAAGACCAGAAGGACTACCCAGCTGAGCTCAGCCTGTACAGAATCATGAGCTGCAGGGCTGTTTGGGGATGGTTTGTTCTCAGCAGGAAATGATAGAACAGTCATATTTTCATATGAATTTCTGTATTGTCATTTCCGGGTCTGAGAAGAATGAGGCTGGCAAATGAATGGGTATTGTGTTAAATCTGTAGATTGCCTTGAGCAGGATGGACATCTTAACAATGTTGAGTCTTCCAATCCATGAGCATGGAATATTTTCCTGTTTGTGTCATCTTTGATTTCTTTGAGCGGTGTTTTGTACTTTTTGTTGTAAAGCTCTTTCACTTCTCTGGTTAGGAAATGTTGAGGTATTTCATCTTTTTTGTTGTTATTGTGAAAGGGATTGCTTTTTATTTGATTCTCTGCCTGTTTATTGGTGGTGTATAAGAGTGCAACTGTCTTTTGCATGTTGATTTTGTACCCTGAAACTTTGCCAAAGTCCTTTATCAGTGCAAGAAGGTTTTTGACAGATTCTCTTGGATTTTAGAGGTACAGAATCATGTCATCAGCAAAGAGGGATAACTTGACTTCCTCTTTTCTTATTTGGATACCCCTGATTTCCTTCTCTTGTCTGATTGCTCTAGCTAGGACTTCCAACACTATGTTGAAAGGAGGGTTGAAAGTGGGCAGCCATGTCTTGTTCCCATTTCAGGTGAAACACTTCCAACTTTTGTACATTTAGCAGTATGTGGGCTATGGGTTTCTTGTTCATGGCGCTTACTATTTTGTGATATGTTCCCTCTATGCCTAGATGTTTAAGGGTTTTTATCAAAAAGGGATGCTGGGTTTTATCAAAAGCTTTTTCTGCATCTCATGATATAATCATATGATTCCTATGTTTACATCTGTTGATGTATTCAACCGCTTGTTCTCACTCATAAGCGAACCCTGAACAATTACCATAATACCAAAAGAAAAAGAATGGTTGTGGTGGGAAATTTCCAGGGGAGGAGAGGCACACCTTACTAATAAAGATACCTCATCTCAAACCAGGTTGAGTGGGGATAAAGTGAGGTCCAAACTTTACCTGAACAATGACCACTTGTATACCTAACCCTGAATTGTACTCATCTTTAATATAAAAATTAAAAATAAATAAATAAACAAAAAGTTTATAAAAAATAAAAAAGAAACAGTCATAAATGTTAAAGGAGAGCACGTTGGCTGATACCAATGATTATTAACATAAAGTTTTTTTCTTCACTTTTTGGGAAGATTTGCAACTTGTAACTGAATGTGTCACAATATACTCATATTATGTATTTAACTCTACAGAGCCGAAATATATTTTATATGGCATAACCTAAATCACATGGTATCTAATCAACCTATCTAAAACTTTCTGAAGGTCTATTTTAAAATTCTTTTTATAAAAGTTCTTTCTTTGTGAAACCATTACCAGGCAGAATTCCAAGATTAGTTTTAATTAAAATAATGTGTTTATACTTAGCAGCAGTTACAACCATCTATTAAAATTGGTGAAGAGGATTTTTTTAAAGGCAAGTTTCTTTCCTGTGTTACATTTTGACAAAAGGGTGCTGTCACCCCTGTGTGACCAAGAAATTTCAGGAGGCAAATGTGTAATGTAAGAAAAGGAGAGCAACCCTCTCAGGTCCCCTCCTGCTGTGGGAGCTTTTCTGTCCTCTCAATAAATCCTATTTAAAAAAAAAAAAAAGGAAAAGGAGCATTTCCATAAAGTCATAGACAGAAGCACAAGGCTTGGTTGCAAGCAAAGTTTCAGTGGATGAAAGACATTATTTTTGAGATAGTTTGGGTAAATACTGCCTTTTTTCCTCACTAATACAGAGAATGCTGTGAACAACATTTGAAGATAAGGTCCTACAGCCAACTGTATGATCCTCAAAATTAGAATCCTTCTCTCCACCAAGGAGCCATGTCCTACATCCCAGCCTAGGCTTCTGGATGTGGAAAACTTACAGGGAGCAACTATAGTTAATCTATGTTAGAAGGAGCAAGCCTGTGATGCAGAATCCATGGTTCCCATAGTGGACATTAGTGATGCATTTACTCCAGCCACAGTCACTTAGTTGCCAATCAATGATTCTGGGAACATGAATCTGTTTTCCAAATTTCAGTGACTTCCCTTCTTTGAAAGAATATTGGGTGTCAGATCAAACAGGAAAGAGGTTTTTGACCAAGAAAATCTTGACATGAATATTTTAGCAGTTCATTAAAATTAGATCACAAGGCTATTCACTTTGACTGTGTCAACTGGCATTGGCAGATGGTATTCATCTTTATCTCAATGGGTAATAGGAATAATTTTCTGTAAGACTGGAGACACTGGCCATGTGATGCAGAAGGTGAGAAGCCTCTGTGGTCTTCTACCATATACCCTTCATGTAGATGTCGAGAACTCTTTCTTTTGTCTAAATGACTTGTTGTCTTCCAATTATTTACAGGGTTTAGTATGCTGAACTTTCTACTGCCTATATTTATCATCAATTGTGAGTTAGGGGTAACTTATACTACAAGATGAATGATTAAACTTCGTTCTTCCTGACTGCTTTATGAAAAAGACTATACAAGAAATGAAATTCTAAGAGAATACATTTCACTTGCATTTATAAAAGATAGTCAGCATCTAAAGAAAATATTCATATTTCTCTAATTTTATGACCCAAAGTAATTCTTTATTTATATTTAATAATATCATTCTTGAATGATATCCTAAATATTGAATGTCCATAAAAAATATGGGGCACACTGAAAATCATCTGATTTGTTCATCTTTTTGGCCGTTTTAAATTGTATCTTTTTGCCTAATGTTAAGAAGTCTTCTTTTCCAGCAACCCAAGGAATGCATTGTTCTGTTTTCAGAATCTTTGATACTGAGCAAGGCATTATCCTCCCCGCAACCATAAATGACATCTCTCTTCCTTGTGCCATTTAAGTACTTACTTTGTCTTTCAAAAACTTTTCTTAGTAAATGATGGGGAATTTTTCTACATTAGCTTTTTGCTAGTGTAGATTTAGTATAAGATTTTTCAGGCTTCTTCCACATTGTCTGTGGATTGCTTAAACCCAGATGTCTGAAGGAATGGTATATACATTATGATTAAGGTAGCACTTCAAATCAGTAAAGAAATATTTATTATTCAAAAATCATGCAAATGTTCTCACAACAGCTACTCAATTATTTGCAAGGGATTAAAATGCTTTTAGATGCCTACCTCACATCTTGTATGGAACAAATTACAGAAAAGCTGAATAGTTTAAAAAAAAAAACTCAAGATGAATATATTGATAACAAAGCAAAACTTTTATAAACTTTTCTCCTAATGTCATTGAAAAAAATAGCCCTTGCAAATGGCCTTTCTAAAACAATGATAAAAATCAATCATAGAAAGTTTGATAGACTTGACTATTTAGATACTAAAAACATCAGTATCAATACTTGACAGAATTAAAAGAGATAAGCTTATGATGTGGAGATGAACTGTCATACTGGAATATACATGCCAGGAGAACAGCTAATATGCTTAATATATAAAGATATCATAATATAATTTACAAATACAGAAATAAAAAATTCAAACAATTTAATTTTAACATGTATGATGATTAGCAGTATTAGTAATTGCTGAAATACAAACATAAGCAATGTTTACTGAATCAAATTAGAAAACATTTAAAAATACAACAAAATCTATATTATAAACTATAAGCAGTCACTTTTATTTCTTCCTGGTAGATGTGTGTAATAAGTCAAATTTTCTGGAAAACAATTTGACAGTAAGGATTCAATACCTGAAAGTAATCTTACTCTTTGACCCAGTTCTAGGAATCTATCCAGAGAATGTAATTAGACGTTAGTCCAAATAGTTATGTTTAAACATAATAATTATGTTTATGTTAATTTGGGGTGGGATGTTCAAGAGTAAAAAATGGCATTAAGATAGTAATGCACTCAGGGCAGCACTATGTTGAAAAATAAATCTCTAAATTATTTAAGGATAATTGGACATAATCATAGTGTATGATTATATAATGAAAAAGTGGTTATAACAAACGTGCAGTTTGGTGCCAATTCTATCCAAATATCTGGCTTTTTTAGAATTATATGCAAGGGATGTTAATAGTGTTTATAGTGTTTATCAAAATAGTGTTTACCAAGTGACATAACACTACTTCATGTGTTCTTAGATTTAAGCCACAAGTATTATCATCGTATCATTGCCATTTTACAATCTCACATAGCTAATAAAAGACTGAGCCAGGATTTGAAGTAAGATGGCTTTGCTTTCCAAAACTGCTTTTCCACGTGCTACACTAGCAAGGCAGCAGCAACTCAAGACTTTACCTTTCTAGCCCAGTAACTGCTGTCAGTAGCATTTCAGTTTCTTCCCCCAATATGCACTGATCACGTATGCACCAGAAGCTGCCTTAGCACTCTGTATGCATTATCTAATTAAAGTCTCATAATAACTCAGTGTGAGTTAAATACCAAATTGTAGTATTCTCATTTTGCCAATGAAGAAAATGAGGATTAAGGTTTTTTGTTTGTTTGTTTGTTTTTCCCAAGTCTTTGAGCAAAGCAAGAACAAAGCTCAATTGTAGACATATCTCTTTAACTCTAGACTCTGGGCTTTTCTGCCTCTAGTTCAATAGTTAACTATAGGTAATGTACTCACAGATACTTTCTAAAACCCAAAAACATTGCTCTGAAATAAGGCAGTTCTACATTTTAATAACTGTGTGATAACTCACAACATCCCACACCTAGATTGATCTGTTTGCAGTTTACTCTTGTATCAACAAATGCTAAGTAAAGGCAGAATTGGTTACACATTTAGAATGACTAAACCTTTGCAAAAATAGTCACAGAGGAGGAGATATTTATTCCTCGGGATTACATAGCTATAACTGGACTAAATATTTTCAAATGCATTTACTACTGCATGAGAAGTCCCTTTACCCATCAAAATAGAAAGTAAACCCCAAAAAGCCCCTCTCCACCTCCTCGAAAGCTCCAACAGCTGCTGACAGCTGTGTGTAGAGATAAAATGTGTCTACAGCAGAAGGCTGTGAAATCAAAACGAGACATTTTAACAGTGAGAGTACAATTAGGTGAGAGAGATCTTTAGTTTCCTAACAGACTATATAGGAGAAAAAAAAATGTGTTTGTCTGTTTAGGAAGTCGTATTTAATAAGCAATATGAAACAAAATAGGATGCTGAAGACGTTTTACTTCTCCTGACACTAATGTCTCAGCAACCAGATACATAAGGAACTTCTCACATCACCAATTTATTGGTTTTCCCCATTAAGTGCTTAAGAGTTCATTTTGGGAGCCTCCCTACAGGATTTTAGATTGAAAATGAAAGTTATAATACTTGCCTGCAGAAACTATACATACGCTTATGGGATGTGAAGGTAAATTCTATAAATTAATGTGTGGGCATACCAGTCAAACAGTGCAAACAATTGTTCTACTTGATATGTATACTTTTGATCAATGATAGGCTCACATTAAACCAGGTTCTCTAATTGCTTAGACACGAAGGCAGCCAGAGAAGTCAAATCAGAAATAATGTTATTTGAGCATATTTAAAGTCAAATCTACCTCTTCAATCTCCCACCTACAAGCACTCCAGGTTGTATGTCTAACAGAAAGAGCTCAGGGGTGGAAGCTTCAACATTAACAATAGTGATAATATTCAATAATTACAACAGCTAGCATTAACTAAGGACCTTTCAGGGATTTTCTTGATGACTTTTTTTTTTTGTGTTGGAGTCTCACTCTGTCACCCAGGTTGATGTGCAGTGGCAAGCTCAAGACCACTGCAGTCATGACCTGCTGGGCTCAGGCAATCCTTCTGCCTCAGCCTTCCAAGTAGCTGGAACTACAGGCACATGCCACCATGCCCAGCCAATTTTTTTTATTTATTGTAGAGACCAGATCTTGCCATGACCCCCAGGCTGGTCTTGAACACATGTGCTCAGGCAGTCCTCTCACTTGCACCTCCCAAAGTGCTGAGATTATAGGCATGAGCCACCGTGCCCGGCCATATTGTCTTTCTTACTAATTCATTGCTTTAATTGACCAGTCCATGGCTCAACTCTACAATTGAATTGGGCAAGGCTAAACATTTGCAATGTGCTAAAATGCTCAAAGTTGGCATGTATACTCATTCTAAGATTTTTTGGTTTTGTTAAATGGCACAGAGATGCAGATAAGTCACAACAAAACCAACCTTCTCCAAGTCTCTATCATGAACTTATTCTTAAATTGATAATTATTACTTCCAAATTTAAAGACAAAAATAACACAAAAATACAATCTAAGGGCTTTATTATGTATGTGTTTACTGAATATATCTCTGCTTGATTCTTATAGGTTAAAAATTATGTTCTATTTGGGTATTTCCTGAGGTATTTTTTTATACATTAAGTAAAGGGCTATTTAAAATCTAGAAGCAGAGTTTTTAACCTACAGTTCATGCACAAAACTGTGTTTCAATGTACTTGTTTTTGCTTTAATACTATTTGTTTTATTTTATGCATTTAAAAACATAATCCTAGAAGGACAAAATTATGAACTTTGCAGCAACTTGGAAGGATTTAGAATCTATAATACTCAGTGATCTATCACAGAAACAAAGAATTGAGTACCACATGTTCTCACTCATAAGTAGACCCTGAACAATTATCATAATACTATAAGAAAGTGATTGGCAGTAGTGGGAAACTGCCAGGGGAGCAGGGAACACTTCATCAATAAGGGTACCTGGTCTCACACCAGGTGAAGTGGGGACCAAAGTCAAGCCCAAACTTTACCTGTATAATGATCATTTGTATACCTAACCCTGAATTGTACCACACATCTTTAAAATAAAAATTAAAAAGTAAAAATTTAAAAAATAACATAATCCTGAGAGGGATACTCTAGGCCCATATCACAAAAAAAGGTTAAGAATTACTGCTTGATTTGCATATTTATAAGAAAGTTTATTATAATAAAACTGTATCAGAATGCATTCATTTGTTTATATATGTATAATAATGTTAATATTGAAACTGGATTGACTCAATATGCTTAATTATTCTTTTCAAACTGACAAACTCTTTTAAGACTCAATATGTAATTAAAAACTTCACAGAAATAAATATTTTATTGAGTATTGTAGTTCATAAATTATAATATGAATATGGATTTAAGCTAAAATTCATAGCCCAGAGGTAAATGTGGCTTTTAAATTACACCCTTCAACCAATAGTTTTTCATATTTGACATTACTATCACTTATTCTAGTTCCAATTATAATAAAAAATGTAAGATTCCTTATTTAAAAAGGAAAAAAGAAAAAAGGAAATGTACTACAGACTGAATCCAATACATCAGATAATTAAGATTCTACCTTGGTGTCTCTTTCTTTACTTAGCCTATAAAACTAGTTAAAAATTGAATTCTTTGTCAACTCAGTTTAGTGAAGAAGAGGCATAAACTAATGACAATGAATTGAACAAAATCTACATTAGTTAAAGTTCAGCCTATTAAACAGAGATATAGTAGCTAAAAATGGAACAGATATATAGTAGCTCTGGTTGTTGAGAGAATAAAAATATTGTGTGCTTTGAAAAAACTAAAACCAAAAAATTTATAAGTACTCTGGAAGAGGTACTATAAATATTCTCTAAGAAGGAACATAAATCAGCATAAATGGGGTAGAATAGAATTTTTTTTAGAGTGACTTCATCTCAGAACTTATGTGGTCATCATAAAGAGTTAATATTTTTAGGCAGTTAAAATATTTTTAGAATTTCATCTATTTTACTAATTACTATGGACTTTTCTAATTACTATAAATTGTATCCATATGAAAAGAAATAAGAAAAAATAAAGTTCAATTTAATATTCTCATTTTTATGATTATTGAGCAAAAATCAAGTTTAAAACAATCAGTCTAATTGTAAAAGGTCTATAATGTATAAATTGCATGCACAGGAACAATAAATAAATGCATGCAAAAAGTGTTAATATAGTTATCTCTGGCTAAATTTTTAAATTTCCTTCCATGTGAACTCCTATAATTCCAAATTCCCAAAGTGAACATATATTACTTTTGTAATAAGAAAAAAACATAATATGTGTGTGTTCATATGACTTTTATTTTATGCATCACTGTTTCTGTTAGAATGCTTTCCGCTGTAAGAATTAGAAACGTCAAACCAGAAGTGGCATGTTACAGAATGTACAGAGATAGATGTGCAGAATCAGTTAACTCAGAGCTTTGAGTCAGGTCGGTCCTCTGCTTCCACTATGCTTTCCTTTCACAACTAGAAGTTGGTTGTCACCTTTCTAAGTCTCGAAGGCAGAAAGAAAGGGTGACTTCTCACAGTGGCTCCTCTTTCTCATAACCCTCAGCATTTCCTCTTAAATGAGCCAGAACTGGACCCATTGGCCAAAACATGACCAGGCCTAAACCAATCACTAGCAAAAACAAAGAGGATTACTCTGAACCCGTTAAGTACTCTGAACCCTTAAAGGGCATGACTCATCTTGTGGGACAGGGCTCAATTTCCCTGAACATTTAGCAATCTGGAAACTAAAAAAAAAAGTAGGAGTTTTTTCTGTTTCTTTTGTGTGGGGTGGGCATGGGGGAGGGGAGGGGGGGAGAGAGAGAGAGAGAGAGAGAGAGAGAGAGAGAGAGAGAAAGAGAAACTCCTTTTGGACCAGAACACAGCAGTATCTGCCACAATCACCAATTAACTTCTCAAAACAAATTTGAGACTATATACACCACAAATTTAAATAGCACACAATTTAAATAAAAAGCATAAAGATTAAATGCAGTTCTTGGAACACAGTACTTGCACAATAAATGTAGTCCTAAGGGAAAAGAACAGATTTTCATTGTCACAATTTAAATCTAAGACTTTTAAATTCTAGTGGTTATAATCTTTATCTGATGTATAGAGGGTAGGTTCTGTCTAATTATTGACCTTCTTGAGAACTCCTGATTATTGTTTCTTTCTTCATTTGTTTGTCTATTTTTATAATTAGCCCATTGGGTAAGAAGTGTTCGTAAGTTTTTAAAATTCTGGCCATCAATTCAGATTCAGAAAATAATTGTCAAGTAAGTTAATAAATAAATGGTAACTTGAAGTAGATTTCCCATAAAGCTCATGAAACTTAATTTCAAAGTTCCTCACTTATTCAGTCCATTCTTGAGGCCCTAGAAAAAATGTTTCACATGGTCACATATTTTTATAAAATTTATTTAAAAAGTTAATTGCAATTGATCAAGACTATCTCTTTACACTCTTACTTTTCCTTGGTTGTTATACTTCCCCTCAGATGAGGCCATGTTGGAATAGCCATTAATATCTTTGGGATCCAGCCACGAAGAAGTTGAATTAGGGCTATCTTTAGATGAAATCAAGAGAGATATTATGTCATTCTGGATCACTTTTATGTTGAGCTAAGTCATTGCTAACCATTACAGTAAGCTTTTAGGCATAATACTAAATGAAAAATTCACCATACTGACTTACTTGACATAGTGACAGGAACGTATAGGGTCAGAGGACATACTATATAGGACTACGTCTAGACATGTGGCACCAGAACTATGTGGGTAATGAGGGGGAAATAAGGTATAAAAAGTACAGAAGCTGGTCTATGGAAAATTCATGTATAACTAGAAGTGGTTTAAACAAGAATACATTTACTATGTCACATAACAATACAGACATGAGTTGATTTAGAACTCCAGTGAATTAGGTCTATGGCATATTTACTATATCAGTTTTTGATCTCAGATTTCTCCACTCTGTTCAGGAGAAACCTCTAACAGCTGCAAGTATCACCTCCTCACAGAACAAGTTCAAAAGCAAAGTTCTAATCAAAAGGGATCCATTCATAAAACCACCCCTCAGTTCTTATTATTCAGAATTGCCTCATGTGCCAATGCCTAAACCAATCCACTGCAAGGACATTGAAATTATAACTATTTTAGGACAATCATAACTTAGTACCTGCAGTTAGGGAGAAACACAGCCTCCCATGAAGTTTGTGACAGCTCTATATCTGAAGAGAGTTGGGGTCCTGTTAGCAAGAAAGAAGGAAGATCTCTTAACTAGAAATAAGAGGCATGGTGTCTGTCAGACTTCTTTCAGTAACTTGAATTAATAAACAGAAGTTGTGATTAGGTGTTATCAATGTCCATCATTTCTGTCCAGTGGACATAATGAAAGGAAACAACGTCCTCTTTGAAGGAATCACCAGATCTATCCACAAAACTTGATGGTGGGAAATCTATTTCCTACCTAGTTCCTTCATCATGAATTATCTAAGACTTGGGAATAAAGATGAGATCTCACCAGCAAAGGGCTAAAAATTCATGCAGATTTTTAAAAAATTACTTGATAGCATCTTTAGTTGATAATAAATAATGTGTAGAAAAACTCTTTGAGTAACATCTATCTTTTGGCATACTAAAACTGTTATTTCACAACTTAAAATGGATACCTTGGTCCCTGGCTTCTTAGAGATGATAACCTGAACTCACTGTCTTGTCTCACATCTTTGCTTCTTGTACTTGGCCCCATGCGTTAAAGCATCCCTAACCAGTTACGTCCAGATTGGAAATACCTGCTAGGAGCTCAATGCCTGAAATATACAATCCAGTCTCCAATCCAAAGTCAAGTGATAAAAACATTCTTTGAGAAGATGACTCACTCAAGGTCTTCTTCAGTGGCTCTAGTGTGGTCAAGCATGGCTTCACGGGAATGTTGGTAGACCTGGAACCAATAGGACTAGCAGATCTGGCTATCAAGTCAAGCAATGATGAGAAAACCTGCCAAAGATGAGAAGGGATGCGATCCGAACATTGTTTCAGTCAAGAAAACAGATGTAAAATGGGCTAGCATGAGTTTGGAGGGCAGCCAAGTCTGGGGGTACCAGTGGCGGTGGCTGGAATTTGGATCTCCGGAATGGGGCTCTGATGCTCTCTTCTACACCCCAATCAGTGCAGATCCGGATGCGTTTGCAGCATTGCCTGGAAACTACGAGGACTTAAAGCCCCACCTAAGGATTTTCATGTTTTCTATTCATATTCGTGGAAAGTTAAACTTGCAAAGACAGTTTATGATATTTTGTCTCTAGTCACTGTTGCGTTAGTAGCTACACGATAAAGTGTGAAGGCAGAGAGGCTGGTGGCGTCGGAAGTCTTGGCGGCCTGGGCCCGGCCAGGGTGGCCCAGGCAGCGGGAGCTGAGCCGCACCCTGTGCAGCCCGCAGCCGGGTCTGGAGGCCGACAGCAAGGCGGCAGCCGCTGCGCTCCAGGAGGAGAAGATGCAGCCCCAGCCGGCCCAGCAGCCGGCGGCTCTGCCTGGCCCACCTGGCCACGGCCCTGTCCCCCACCCTCACCTCTTGCAAGGCCTGGCACTCTGGCTGCTGCCCCGCCGGGTGACCCGCCTGGGAGATGCCACGCTCGCGCTCCTCCCTCCGCCCGCCCCCCCCCCCCCCCCCCCCCCCCCCCCCCCCCCCCCCCCCCCCGGGTGTGGGGGGGTCCCCCCACGGCCCCCCCCCCCCCGGGCCGCGAGGGGAGGGG
>CAUYQG010211987.1:0-44481 GCA_963574415.1 Tarsius wallacei | reverse complement strand
CCTCAGCCTTCCAAGTAGCTGGAACTACAGGCGCACGCCCGGCTAATTTTTTGATTTATTGTAGAGATGAGGTCTCGCCTGCCCAGGCGGGTCTCGACATTCTGTAGATCTTAAAATGCCAAATGAATTCAAAAATTTTCCAAATATTTTGGAGAAACGAGTAGTCATTTGCCATCTCTTTTGTCTGGATCATACAAATTCAGCTGAACAGTGCACAGGCTCAATAAACATGGGGTTGATAATGTCCACAATGAATGGTATTGATAGGCAACCTGGGTAATTCCAGTTTTATAAAAACATGTATCATTGCACTATAATTTTGAAAGATGTTACAATTGGGGGAAACAGAATAAAAGAGTCACAGTATCTCTCTGTATTATTTTTCATAACTGCATGTGAATCTACAATTCTGAGATATATTAAAAGTTAAATTTTAAAAAAACCCATATATCATAATCCACATGATCTGTCTTTATTGCAGTCATTCATTTTATATCTTTCTTGCATACCTAGATGAGGAAAAAGCTTCTTTTTCTTAAATCATTAATTTTTAAGCAACACATATTTTTCTTCTCTAAAAGTATTTTTTTGAACCTTGTAGTTCCAGAAAATAAATTCAGGAGGGAGTATTTATTTTTTTCTGATGGAAATTTACAGGTCACTTATCTGTAAAATAGACTCTGTCTTTTGTATATTAAAATATGAATATAGAAAGTTAATATTTAAAGCAGCCTATTACATACAGACGGTAACTTTCCCATAAAACAGTTTAAATGTTCAGATCTGTCTTAACCCCCTGAGAGTGCTATATATCCAATCCAGCATAATCAATAGAGCGACATGGCTGTACCCAGCCCACTTCTCGAAAGTTGTCTAAAATATCTTTATAAGACGGATAGCATCTCTCTATTTCTTCCTGAGGAGCCATAACTATCTATTGTGTCATTTCCCATTTGATTTCATCTAAAGTTATTTCCCTTTTTTTCATTTTTGTAGAATGAAAAGATAATGCATTCATCAAGAACATTTCAGGGCAGTCTTGCTGTTCCCAGCATTAGCTTCTAGCCAAATGATCAGAATTTAAGGCTTAGACAGTGCTTATGATGTATGTTAATAAGCCAGGGCCTCGCGTGAATTTTAACTATTTGGAGGGTTTTTTACATTCCATACCAACGACAAATAGTAAAATTGTTTGCCATAGTGCACATTACTTTTATTTTTTATATTGGTTTACTAGGTTTTTTCCTTTTCCCTTGCCTACAGTCTTTCTCATGTATGTGCATATACCACAGTGCCTGGCACAGATGGATTCAAGAAATGGTTCTTACATTAATAAAAGAATCAATGGAAGGGAAACTAGGCATACATAAGTAGGTCAAGAGTCATTTCCTAGTATGTTGCTGAGCCCGTAAAATTAAGACAAAGATTAGGAGACTGTTGCATTGATTTTATTTTGGCTGGCTCTTACACCATAGGAGCACACAAACGCAAGCTAAGAAAGGAATGAACTAATTGCAACCTGGTAAAAAGAGGAAAATAAAATCTTAGCAACCTTGGTCATTTCCACGTGCCATTTCCCTGAGTGTGTGAACTAGGCTGAGTGTCAGAGGAAGATATTGTTTTGTTGCTTTGCTCAGACAAAGTCTCCTCCCCCCAAAGTCAGATGAGTGTGTGAAGTTGAAAGGTCCTCTTAGTTCTGTTCATTGCAGTCCACAGCTTAAGCTAACTGCTGCCTCTGTGGTGTATGATATCTTCCCAGGTCCGTGGAGACAAGGATGTGAGCCTAACTGAGAGTCAACACCAGGCTACCTCTATATATGGGTGCCTTACAGGGTTTTTGGTGACAATCTTTATGTTGTTTGATCTCTTTCCCAAATTGATGGACTTCTATATTTGACCTCTATTTAAGATGTGGTTCCATAGTACTGGCATGGCTGTCCAAGTGTAGCGTGAATGCAAAACCCATTAGCAATCTTGAGATTGGTAAGAAAGTTTCCAGAAAATATGTGTGTGTGTGTGTATGTGTGTGTGTGTGTGTGTGTGTGTGTGTGTGTGTGTTTGTCTTCCTATTTTTGGACACTTCAGACTTCCTTTTTTAAAAAATTTTTATTTTAAAGATGGGTTTAAATGTAGGGTTAGGTGTACAAATGTTCATTATGCAGGTACCCTAGACTTTCTATCTCTATTCTGTTGTTGGACTAGATATATCTTTCTCTGTGCAGTTCTACGAGCTTTTACTGTTTTGGGGATTCATTGTCTCCCAGCTTTCCTCTTGTGTCTCCTCCTTGGATGTGCTTCCCCCGGGTTATGTCTCTGTCTCTGTACCTGTTTTTGACTATGTTCACTCCCTGCTTCTAGAGTTGGCCCCATTCTCCTCCTTCTTCCTGTCTTTTTTCCTTGGAACTGGCCACAGAAGATAACTAAAGTTTAAAAGATGTTTTTGTTTATTGTATCTGTGGAGTTGATAACAATAATCTAAATATATTTTCATTTCATTATAAAAGCTTTCTTACCCCTCATGATGTTGGCTGGAGAGGGTGTGAACAAATTAAATACATGAATGATTTGCCAAGTGTAATTTTAGGGGGTTCCTAACTCACCTGGCACCAAATCGTCACTTTTGTTTTTATTATAATACTTCCACACTCACCTCAGTTCTTAATGATCCTTCATAGGTATAAGTGTGGGGCACTGTTGACAGACGATTATGGGGTTATCATTCCTGGGTAACAGTTTGTTTTGTGTCTTTTTTTTTAACCCTGAGCTTTGTTTGTATCACTAATGAATTGGTCATTTCGCTTACAAAGAGGCTGCCAAGCTGATTAGAAGCAAAATATCAGCCAAGTAGACAGATGTTTGGACACATCTGGGTGGTTGGCATCATTTCTATTGGGCGTGCTCAACCCTGTCTTTGTAATACCCCGGGGCATCTCTGGTTGGCTTAAGGTTGCCCAAAAAAGAAAATTTAATTTTAAAAAGTCATACTTTTGTGGAGGGAATGTGTTCTTGTCCTTTGCTTTATAAATTTTTCCATTACAAATGCCCAACTTTTGAGTTCATCCAGTCTTACTTGAACCCTGGAATCGAACTAAGAGCTCTTTCACTGGGAACCAAGAGCTGATTCCCTGGGTCTCTCTTTGTCTAGGTACTCTTCAAACCGTGTTTCATGTCCATTAAACTTCATTTCCTTTCTGTTTTCCTCACAACCCCATTCCCTGTATTTAGGTGGTAGGAACTAGATTTTGTGGAGACAGAAGCCTAACTAACCAATTACCCTCTGCTAGCATTCCCCGCATCTGTCATATATTACATGGTTAAAGGGTTAACTAGTCCACTTTGTTCATCTTGCTCAGTTCAGCAGAAAGTTCACTGAGACCCAGGATCATCCTATGGCTTGTTATCTCTTGGATAGTTGAGGTTGCTCCAACTCAGCACGTCCAGTGTCTCTTTACTGTATGGCGGCAACAACCTCCTAACTTTTGTTTATACCAACAAGACACTATTTTTCTCCCAGGTCTTCTCCACAGAGTAGCCAGAGTAATCTACTTAGTTCTCTAATCTGGTTTTATCTGTCTGTCATCTTTCCCTCTTTCTTTCTTATTCCCTCTTTGAATCATATCAGGACTTCCTTTTCTCTTTGGACAAAGACATGCTCAGTGTCCCTGTACCATTCTTTAGCCTTATGTCTCATCTTGCTCTCTGGGTAACTGTCAACGAGTTTCCTCCTCCTGATTACTACTACCACAGGGCCTTCACATGAGCTGATTCTCCCTTGATGTTTTCCCTCCTTGTTGGCACTTCCCATGGTAGCTCCTTTATCTCTCTGCTCAGACCTTGACACCTTCCCTTCTCTTGCCTGGAGTTGGATGCCCAGTTGGTACAACTTATAGGTTTGCTTCTGCTGTCTAGTTCCTAGAGCCCGTCTTCCCAGTGACCATAAGTTCCATCAGGGCAGGAGTTGTGTCTGATTTACCTACCTTTTCTTCCTCAGTAATTACTGAATATTTCAAAAACTAAATGCCAGTGGCTACAGGGAAGTTAGCAGAAAGTCATAAGTAGAGCCCATGCATTCCAACTTTCAGACAAGAGCCCCAGTGCATCCCTCTGAGGGACCCAAGTATCTGGGGTCCCATCATTAAGATCCAATATTGATAGACTTGTTTCACTTTATAGCATTGACAATGGTGAGGGGGTAGAGGGGCATGGCAAGATAGTAAGCAGCTAGTTTCCTTCCCACCCATGAAAAAAAAAATTTTAGAATCTGCTACAATTTTCTCAGATTTTGGTGTGAACATCTGCTTTAGCCTGCATTATACACACATGTTTAATTTAAGTTATAAACAGTTGCTGGATGTCTTGCTAAGCATGCCATGAATATAGGGACTGAGTCAAGCTCAGGGTAAATAAATTCCTTATTTAAGTTGTAACATGACTCCCACTTTTCTCTTGCCCCTGTGTGCAGCCTGGAGCGTCTTCCCATCATGGGGAGCCCCAGACACAGGCAGAATCTGATGAAAGCTGTGGATCCTTTCTTTAGGATGGTGACCTTTGCAAACAACACACAATGCCAGCTTCATGCTGTAATGTCGTGTATGGATTTGAGCCTTCTTCTTGTGCCAACCCTTGTGATTCTCTTTACAAACCTGTGAAGTATCTGCTGTCTTACTCCAGTTCTGACTAGGAACAGAAGCACCAAGAAGTGCATTAACTTTCTCATCAATGGACAGTGGCTGATCTAGAATTCAAATTCGACTTACTGGCTGCAGAGTCCAGTGTCTAGGCTTCATATATGTATCATGCTCAGAATTTTACTTCTTGTATCAGAAGAACATAGATGCCAACAGCCCACCTATTGCTATGGCCTTTTGGACTTTTAAGAAGCACTGAATTTGAAGCCTCCAACTCCTTCCACTCTCTCCATCATTCTGCTTTGATTTTATCACAATCCCTGTTAGCAGTTTAACCACCAGAGGGGCTAGTTCTAGGAAGTTCACTTGTTAGTATCCTAGAAAGTCATTCCAGAAAGTTTTCTACCTCTCCCATCTGTCTTAGTCCGTTTGGGCTGCTATAACAAAGCACCATAAACTGGGTGGGTTAAACCCCAAACGTTTCTCTCAGCTTTGGAGGCTGGGAGTCCAGGATTGATGCGGTGGCAGTTTGGTGTCTGGTGAGGGCCTGCTTTCTGGTTCATAGACTATGCCTTCTTGCTGCATCCTCACGTGGAAAGGAAGGCAACTCCTGGGGCCTCTTTTGTAAGTGTACTAATCCCATTCATGAGGGTTCTACCCTCATGGCCTAATGGCCTTCCAAAAGCCCTACCTCCTCATATTAGCACCTTGGGGATTAGAATTTCAATTTCTAAATTTTGAGGGGATGTTAACACTATTGCTTTTTAACTTTTAACTGTTTGCTTGACATCTTCCAATCTGTGCTCTATCCAGATTCAACTCTTACTGCTATAGTTTAACATTTTAAATTGTGGCTCATTTTTATTTATTAGACTTGTAATATTATGTACTTACTTTTGTCTTTCAATTTACTAATTTTAATTGTCAATTTATTTTTAAAAAGAAACCTTTTATCAACACCATAAATGGAAAAAACAGTGCTATTTGACACGGATAGACTTACTATTAGAAATACATCTATAGGCCGGGTATGGTGACTCACGTCTATAATCTAGCACTTTGGAAGGCCCAGGCAGGAGAATCGCTTGAGCCCAGAAGTTCAAGACCAGCTTGGGCAACATAGTGAGACCTGATACTACAAAAAAAAAAAGGATTTGCTGGGCATGGTGGGAAGCACCTGTGGTCCCAGCTGCAAGGGATGGTGAGGCAGGAAGATCACCTGAGCCCAGGAGGTTGTGGCTACAGTGATGTGGATTGCACTCTAGCTGGGTAACAGAGTAAAACTCTGTCTCAAAAAAAAAAAAAGAAAAAGAAAGAATTATGTTCATAACATATGAAAATAAATTGCCCATGTTAAATTTTAACTTAATATTTACTCTTGGATAAAAGTATGGGGAAATGTGCAGTTATATTAGTGTCAACTGAGATTTTTTTCTTAATGTATTAAAAAGTTAGAAATAATCAAGAAATGGAAATACCATTTTTTTCCTGTGTTTTAGTGAACTGAAAGCATCTACTTGGCACTGAAGTTCTCCTTCCAAGTAGTATTTGGGCCACACCTGCCCTTGCTATTTTCCCTCCCTCAAAAGAAACTTTTTATTTTGTGGGGAAGGCAATATTGCTTAAAAGATGGAGCTTTCGCTGAAAATGGAGAGTTACAACTGTGTGGCCACCCTCCTACTGCACACAAGCTCCATCCTTAATTCTAGGAATGAGCTGGAGTATAACTGCCATTGGGTGTGTGCTTGCTGGGTTCCTGGCACTGGGTTAAGTGCTTTCCCAATGTGATTTCAGTCAGGTGTGAAAACAGACTGGCCAGGTGAGCACTGTTGTTATCACCATTTGAACAGGAGCAGAAACAGGTGCAGAGAGGTCACACCACTGTTAAGTGGCAGAATGGAATTCCAGCATCTCTTGAGTTCATTCATGTAAGACATCATTCTGTGTTCTGCAGTGACTACCTTTGGCACATTCTGTTTCAACACAGTGCAGTGTTATCAGCAGGCATCAGAAAACTTACATGATAGCTGAGAACGTTCTCTCTTCCCAATTTTATATGTACGCAAAATATAAGCCATTTTTGGAAGGGGTGTACGCACATGTAACATTCTGTGCGCTCTGGTGACAAAAACTGTAAAATGAAAAATGAGATTAATGTTTCAGATTGTACAGTTCCCTAATTATACTTTTAATTATTCATATAAAACAAGTAAAATGACCCCTGACAGCGATATAAATGATTTAGGTAAAATCAAATATTTATGAGATGCTGCTGAGTCCCTGGGTGTATTGTAACAGATGCACTCAAAATGCTTTGTCTTTGTCCTTTGGATGCAAGATGTTATGTATAGAATTTATAACCAGCTGAGAATAATCAACAGTATTTAAGATATTAATGAACTAATAATGCCTGGGTGTTTTGACAATGGAACCAGATGTGTATGGTTGATATACTGTAATGTTTAGAAGCTATTTGATGATATCTGTGTATATATGAATGTTATATTTTAAATAATGTCTCCTAAGATATTGTATTTCAGGGAAACAAAATGATAGGCCCCCTGCCTGATTTTACATTTTTAAATGGTTAGACAGTCTGAAATGAGAATGATATTTCATGACAGGTTGAAAATTTTATCAAATTTAAATCTCACTGTAGTTAAATAAAGTTTTATCAGAATATAGCATCACCCATTCATTTATGTATTGTCTTTGGCTGCTTCTGCATTATAAAGATGAGATTGAGTAGTTGCACCAGAGACCAAATAGTCTGCAGAGCCTAAAATATTTACTAACTGGCCCTTGACAGGAAAAATTTGCCAACCTGTGTTCTAAAACATGCCCTACATAGAATAATAGTGGAACAATGCCATTGTGTGTTTAATGCACAAGGAACACTTGCTTTTACTTCATTTTACCCTTTAATTTGCTGTTCTGCTAATTGAACATGCACTGTATATTTTCTTCAGAAGTTGGAGAAAAACTGCTTTTTGAATGCAATAAAAAGGTATTTATATGAGAAGGGTTCCTTCACTTGATTTTAATGCTTCCTTTATATAGAGAAGTGCTGAAACTAATTGCACTACTCTAGAAATGCGTCATTAGTCTAGTCCCTATCTTTTATGGAGACCTAATTTTCATGCAGGTTTTCTCTCTAAAACTCTAACTAGGATCTCTTTAGGAAGAGGAGACAATGAGGATATGAGAGCTTTCCCATGGCTTACACAAGCTTAGCTTTTTATCACAAGCCATTCAGAATATTGGTTGGCATCTTACATGTATTTAGCAGCCAATAAATACTTGTTGAATGAATGAACGAATGGGTCCACTTAAGAAAAAAAAAAGAGAGAGAGAGAGAGAATGTGTCACTTGAATAAAATCTGTCTTTTAGGTATTTAGATATTACATTCTTTTTGGGAAAAATAATTGTTTGTGTTAGTGTAAATCCAAGTTCTCAGTTTGTCTTTTTAATTTTTCAAGGAACAGAGATGTGTTTTTGAAATTTAGGGTTTGAATTGCTTGAGGTTCCCTATGTCGTGGATGTTTTCATGTGTTCTTTTGGATGGGCTAAGGGAAGTTTTCTTATACTTGCAATTAAAAGACACAGTAAAGGAAATTAAGTTATCTGCCAGTATTTGAGTGACTTCATGAGTAGATTTTGCACTGCTCTTTCCTGGGCACTGCTATCCAAAACAAAGACTCTCAACTCTGTTTCCACTTACTGTTGCCTTAATATTAGAAGAAACTGCACATTTTACTTCTTGACAGCTTGCCTAAATTTTCTGGTCAAAGAAACATGCCTCTCGTATCTGGCTTATCATAAATGTTTTCCATCTTGTTCCAGACATTGAATCTTGGCATAGCCCCATGAATCAGTACTTAAAAAGAAAAATCTTGCATTCCAGTTGATTTTGACCATCAAGCAGATTTAGGAGATACTAATTCAGAGCGACTTACTCTGTCATTGTCTCCATTTTAAAAAAAAATCTGTTAAATGGGTAAGTAATTCTGGGATCATTCCCTGGGAAGTATCATGATTTAGGGCCAACTGGTGATCTGAGAGCATTCTGCAGCTAGAATATACAAATTTATTCAGACTGGTATTTTCACCTTGTTTTTTCCATAGGTATATGAGGAAATAATTCATGTTATGGTGACCATGAACTTTAGCAGAAGCAAAAGAAGAAATCCTTACTTGGTTTTGGAACTCACTTTGTTTTCCTGTCTTCCTTTTCATTTTATACAGTTGCCATTCTTCTGAAAGACGATTATTTTGTCAGTGGAGCTGGCCTGCCTGGCAGATTCAAAGCGGAGAAGGTGGAATTTCACTGGGGTCATAGCAATGGCTCAGCAGGCTCTGAACACAGCATCAACGGCAGAAGGTTTCCTGTCGAGGTGAGAGAAACTTGGGATCCCAAAGTGTAGCTGTGCTTTGTATCTTTACATTAATCAGATGCTATATTCTTACCCTTGGTCATTTTGCAAATTGAACTTTTACAGTGCCTAACTTTGTCCCTCTGGCAATCCTTTATCTATAGCATGGCAGGTGGGTATCTACCCCCAAGTTTCTCATCTTTGTTCAACTGGAGAAACATATAGAAGTCACAGGCATCATGATTTGAGTAGACTCACACTGCTGGTCGAGGATGTGTGCATCATTAGTTTCACTTGACACAGTTTCTTTTCACTGTCCTTTTCTGAAACCTGCTTTCTGAAGATGACATTTTGCATGAAACTGGGTCGACTTCATCTTCACCCTTTAGAAAACAGAAAAGTTAATGGAATGTGAAGAGGAATCTCAGAACCTTCTCTCAATGGTGAAGTTGTTTTAAGTTTTTTTTTTTTTTTTTTTTGCTCCAGCCAGCTGTTGGAAGAGGCTGTGACCACTGGTGATATAAGTCGCTGTTAACTTTGCTAGGATTGATGATGACATTTTGCTTCCCCATGTCCGTCTTCTCATGGATCCATGCTGCTGAACAGAAGAAGAAGGGCGTGGTTGTACTAGGTCAAGTGCTGATGTGTATCTGCACTGAGACAGGGTGAGGAAGGGAGCACTTCACCAACTCCTTATTGATATTGGAGACATCACATCCCCTCCATTGCTAATCTTATTTTTTCCTTTAATTGTGATCCGTGAGTGAATATTCTTTTGTTGTGATAAATGTGTGTTTCTTGGTGGGTCCCCCGTGTGGTAAGTCTTATACGTTTATGGAAGAACAAAGTGGGAGTGGTTTCAGCATATGACTGTACTCAAATGTGGAATGACTTTGAATTGGTAATGTGCTGATCACAAAAGCCTAGTGGCCAGGGAAGTGTTTCAAATCCTACTTATTTCATAACCTCTATTAAGTCTTGTTCTGCTTTGATAATCTGTTGAATTTGTGTGACCCCCTTCACAAAGAAAATATATGTATATATCTACACATAGATTTACTTAACAATTGATAGGGTTTTATCATTTTCCCGAGCTCCCCAAGCCCATTCATGAACCCCCTAGGGATCCTTGAAGCTTCTTCTACACAATGAGAAGATCAGTAATATTTCTTTTTTTTGATAGATGCTTATATTAACGTGCAGATTTGTTTCTCATCCACTGTTCTTAGACAAACCAGAGATAACTATTCTGAGAAAATGCTTCATATTTTTTCTTGTTTAGTTGACAAATTCTCAGTACCACAATTTTCCTTGCATTAGGACTCCTCTATCTGTGAGACTTCCTGTCCAAGTCATACTAATTATATGTCTCATGGATAGGGCTTCACTTAATGGGCACGCTCCTCCACCCTTTGACTAGAATGAATCATTTCTTAGATGTCTTAACTGTATTTGCACTTGGAAAATTTGATTCTTAGAAACAAAATTACATCATGTTTTTAAGTGTGGGGTTTTCCTTCTGGTCTTGCTAACAGGTTCCCATTGTCAGTGTGAGTTGAAGAGGTAGTTTGTGTCCAGCCGGCTTTGCTCTGAGGCCTCTTTGTCTTAGAGTTGGGTTTGCATTTGTTCACTTCATGTTGTTTTGGATGAAAGACCTGTCCTGAAAGCTTGAAAACTTTATCTGAGAGCGACCTTGGAAAAGAAGACCTCTGGAACTAGGAACTAGGAACTTTACCTCATTTGTAATCAGTGTTTCCTAATGCCAAGGTGGCCTGTCTCCTCCTTAAACTTAATTCTGGAAAATACCTAGAAGAGATGAATATTCTTTTGAAACCTTATGACTTTACATGAATATTTCATTCCATTGTTTAAAGAGAGCCATTGAATTCAGAAGCTAATTAGAAGTGACTGCCACAATGTCCAGAGTTACTGTTTGACCAGGCTGTTTGGATATTTTTCTTTTAAGTAATGCCAGATGGTATGGCTGCCTATATTAATTGGGTTCCTCATTGAAGCCCATTTGGTTCATAGCTTGCGTTTTTTGTTGTTGTTTTTGGGTTTTTTTTGTTTTTTTTGAGTTGGAGTCTCACTCTGTTGCCCAGACTGGAGTGCAGTGGCCGCTCCTGGCCACCGCAGCCTCGACCTGCTGGGCTCCGGCGATCCTTCCACCTCAGTCTTCCAAGTAGCTGGAACTACAGGCACGCGCCACCACGCCCGGCTCATTTTGATTTATTGTAGAGATGAGGTCTCGCCAAGTTGCCCAGGTGGGTCTCGAACCCGTGGGCTCAGGCAGTCCACTCACCTCAGCCTCCCAAGGTGTGGGATTACAGGCTGAGCCACCAAGCCCGGCTCATAGCTTGCTTTTTAAAAAATGTGATAAACATATCAAATTACTTAATGGTATATTTGCAGGAACTTGAATTTCAGAGACCTAAGGTAGCTGGATTAACTTTAACTTTAAAATATGCACAGGAAAGTTCCTTACTTTGCCCAGAGCATGTCTGTAATGGTTGATGTTAAGTTGCCTTCTTTGAGCTCTTTATTAACATGTAGCTCTCCCTGAGATTTTTATACTGTTTGAACATCTTAGACTTGGTTTATTTTTATATAATGATACCATTTTCTGAAAAACTAGAATCAAAGTAAGAAAATTTAATTAATTATGGAATTACTTATTAGCATCAGGGACATTATTTGTCTTGTATGCATGTTGTATAATGGCTACAGGACATTGTTGAAGATTTTACTAGCATTGGTAGAATATGGCAGTGGTTCTTAACTGGGGACAGTGTTTCTTCCCAGGGGACATTAGACAGAGTCTGGAGACAGTTTTGTTTATCACCATTGGTGACAGTGGTATGCTACTAGTTTCTAGTTGTTAGAGGCCAGGAATGCTGCTAAACATGCATAAGACAGCCTCTGCTACAAGGAATTGTCCAGCCCCCAAATATCACTAATGTCACCATGTTTAGTGGAGCAAACAGTGTGTTTAGTGGAATTGGGTGTTCCTTTACCTAAGTAACATCACTCTAAATATATTTGATTAATGAGGACTCGTTTCTTGGGAAGCCATTCCATTTTGTGATTTTTAGAGAAGAAATGTACCTTGCCTTATGTGTAACAGCTTTTCTGGTCCTGGTTCCTTTAATCTCCACTTGTGATGCAGTCAGGACCTTGGGAATTTAACAGCTCCCTCTGTGCTCCAGCTCTGCAGGCTGAATCTTAAGCATATGCCCCCATAAGAAGCTGAATCTGCTCCCCAAGGGCAAATGGCAACAAACTCAACTCTGTAGGTTTTGTTGCTTTCCAGGAATTCCTTGAGTTCTTCTATGACAACTTTGTAGACATCTAGAAATTAAATCTCTCCACATTTTCCTGGCTGAAATCCTGGACTAGTCTTCTAGTTTCTATATTTAAAAATATCCAGTCTAATAGGTTTAAGAAATAAAAGTCCTTGTAAAAACAAAACAAGACAAAAGCCCTTCAGTAGCCAGCATTTGTTCCAGCTCAGTTTGAAAAGGAAATTGAAGTCAGATTCCAAGTTGAAGTCTCGAAAACTAGACCCAATTTGAGTTCTCAGATACCTCTACCGCCTATTATTCAGGTTTATTTTTTGCCTAAAGTAAGTTTTTTTTGAGTGTCTTCTGTGTTGGGACATAAAGGGAAGTCAGAAAGTCACAGCTGAGACAGCAATATTTATGAAGATGGAAGAAATGAATTGGAGGCTGCTCGTAAATGGAGATATGTAAAGGCCCCGAGGCAAGTGGTATGCAGAGAGGCCAGTGAGAGTTTTTGTAGCCAAGATATTGTCCATTCCTCCAAATGTTCACTCACTAATCCCTAGAACCTGGGAATATATTACTCTACGTAGTAAAACAGACTTTTTGGATATGATTAAGTCTCCTTAAAGTAAAAAAGCTCAGAATAGTCCAATAATTAAAACAGTAATATCCTGTCCAGTTCTTCCATGACTACTTGGCTTTTTGGTTGTCTATCCAGCCATAGTTATCTATGACAGCTTCTGTCCTATCCTAATTTTTCCCCCCTATCTCGCACTCATTTCCTGTTCTGTTGTTGGTAACTTAAATAAAGGTTCATCTAACACTAATAGGAATTGAGTCATGCCGTGTTTCCACTAATAACTAAAGTTGGAGTTAATGCAAAGAGAAGCCTCCAGATTAAACCTCAGAGAGCTCCATTAAAGTGGAGGTTCTTTGCATGCTTGTTGTCTGAGGTAATTAAAATCTTACTTATTATAATAAAAGATTGTGGGAGTTGTTGGTTCAGACATATTGGCATTTTATGAGTTGAAGTCTTCAATAAGCTTAAATGATCCAAGTTGATTGTGTATGCCCTTTTCGGTGAAACTCACAGCTGGTTCATTTCAGTTCTGTTTAGAGCATATTAGTGAATGAGCAGAAGCAGAGACATTTCTCCTAATACATGCTGTGTACACATTACCATATGGTACAGGTTGGCAGTCCCTTATCTGAAACCCTTGAGGCCCAATGTTTTAGAATTCATAATCTTTTTTTAAGAAAAGTATTGTAGCTGACATACTGTATATATTTCAGAAGATACTCGGTAGAATCTGGAACTGCATCCCTCTAATACGATAATATTTCTGTGGCAAGCAGATGATCAGTCAGTCACACTAAGTGGAAATATTAATACTCCAAATAGCTTTACATTTCTTTGCTTTTAATACATCAGCTTTTGCCACCAAATTAGTTTCTGCACCATAATTATAAATAACAACAACAAAATACCTTTGGGTGTAGGTTTTGAGTCTATTGTGTGGACTCAATTGTTCATGTCTAAACAATTCATGTACTGGGTAGTTACAACCATGACACAGGCATGTTGAATTATTTGTCTGTCTGTAGGGTAGGTGTGTCCTGGTACTTCTGTCTTCTTCTCCCTTCTCTGTCATGATATTGTCCAACATTCTTAGGCAAAATTAAGGATTGTCCAGAATAAGTTGCTAGTTTTACGCTGACCTTGTTCAATGATTGATTCTCATTTGAGCATTCTGTTAGGGCCTGCAGTCTTTCCTGTCCATGTCTTCAGGTGTGTTACCTTGACCTGTTTCTGCACTCTCTCCTGTCTGCCCCGATCCTGCCTTCCTACTGAGAACTAGACTAATGATTTTCTTTCCAATTTATGAAATGGATCTTGGTTCTTTCCTGTAATGCTTTTATCACATTCTAGTTAGACAGTTGTCCTGTGCTGATCCCTAGGTTATAGTTTAGGTGACCTCTATCTGCCTTCCTTCTTGCTGGTAAGTTCATGTACTTATGACACACACAGAGGTCTGGCACAGCACCACTTTCTCCCCAGGCTCCAGCACAACTCATCTTCATGAACTTGATACTGTCTTGCTTTATCATTAGAGAGAACTGTCATTAGAGGGGGACTGAGACATTTCCAATTAAAAATAACTTTTGAGGCTGGGTGTGGTGACTCAACCTGTAATCCCAGCACTCTGGGAGGCTAAGGCGAGAGGATTACCTGAACCCGGGGGTTCAAGACCAGACTGGGCAACTTAGTGAGACCTTGTCTCTATAATAAATCACAAAATCTAGCTGGGCATGGTGGTGTGCTTCTGTAGTTCCAGCTACTTGAAAGGCTGAGGCGGAAGGATCACCTAAACCCAGCAGGTCAAGGCTGTGGTGGCTGTAAGCATGCCACTGCACTCCAGCCTGGGTGACAGGAGTGAGACTCCAACTCAAAAATAAATAAATAAATAAATGAATAAATAAAATAACTTTTGTGAGAGGGGTTTAAGATGGCCTCTGAGAAGCGGATAGCATATGTTTCTCCCATGGAGTGAACTAAAGTACAGAGAGTTCCTCAACACTCAGAGAGAAAAGAGACCAGCAATACACCCCATGATTCATCAGAGAAATGATAAGATCCATAGAATGTAAAGAAGACAAAAATTGATCAGCCTGGGTTAGAACTAGCCAGACTCGCCTGAATCATCACACAAACCACAAGCAGCCTGAATCATCACACAAACCACAAGCAGCATCCAGTCGCAGTTGGGGAGGTGAGTGAGAGGAATTCAGAAGTTCTGTGTTTTTGCTGTGGACATTGAAGACCCCTTTCAGACTTACAGGACTTCATTCCCTCATGGGAAGCTACCTAACCCACAGCTGTGCTCTACTGAAACCCATGAGCAGTGCAGGAAAAGAATCCCTGAGTGGCTTCAATGGCCATTTCTTGGGAACTCAACCCTTGCTGCCAACTGCTTTCTAGCTGACCTGGGAGGCAACTGGAAAACCTGATGCTTTCGTTTGCCCCAAGGGCAAATTTCGCTGCCACAGAGATTTTCTGACCATGGCAGGATCCTGTGAGAAGACCTGTGACCTGCCCCACTTTTACATTCTGAACACAGACTGACTGAGACCAAGGTGGGAGAGCTTGGTGGGACTCATTGCCCTAGTAACCTTTCACATCTCAGTAAACTCTTTTGTGCAGACTCTGCAAACAATGGCAGTCCCCACTGGATAGCCAGTAGTACACACGAAGGGGACCTTGAGGACTTTTTCTCCCAAGCTTTCTCGCAGGGTCAAAACAGACAGAAAACTTGGTAGTCCTTATGGCCCTGCCCATCACCTAGGTTGGTTGGGCACTTTAGTAGGGCAGCATAGACCAAGGAGAAAGCCCACAGCCACCATGACAGCTGGCTGTCTCCTACAAGCACCGACTCCTGATTAGAGGTCAGCAGGCACAGCATATTACATTTGATATAATACCTCCACTTGGTCTGATCCCAGACTCCAGCTAATACCACTATCCAAGCCATCCCAGCCACTCAGGATGCCTTGAGCCTATACAGGTGCTCAACACAGTACCACCACAGCTGGCATTCTGAAACTCACCACACAAAACCTATATATAACCAAAAGAACTCTACAGTGCCTGTGTCAGCCCCCTGCCAACCTCAAACAAGAAGACGTTGTCTACGAAATGAAAAGGAACCAGAAAAGTAATTCTGACAATATGGAAAAAACAAAAAACAGAGTTATTCAATTCTTCTGAAAGACCACACTAACTTCTCAGCAGTAGACCCTAACCAAAATGAAATCTTTGAAATTCCAGAGATAGGATTCAGAAGGTTTATTTAAAAATTGCTTAATGAGATCCAGGAGAAAGTTAAAAACCAGTATAAAGAAATTTAAAAGAAAAATATTCAGGACATGCATGAAAATTTTTCCAAAGAAGTAGACACAATTAAAAAAAAAAATAAGATGAAGAGCCGGGCTCAGTGGCTCAGCCTGTAATCCTGCACTTTGGGAGGCTGAGGTGAGTGGATTGCCTGAGCCCGCGGGTTCGAGACCCGCCTGCGCAACTTGGCGAGATCTCATCTCTACAATAAAAAAAAAAAAAAATCAGCCGGGCATGGTAGCACGTGCCTGTAATTCTGGCTACTCGGAAGGCTGAGGCGGAAGGATCGCCAGAGCCCAGTGGGTCGAGGCTGCAGTGGCCGAGAGCAGCCCCTGCACTGCAGTCTGGGCGACAGAGTGAGACTCCAACTCAAAAAAAAAAAAAAAGACGAACTTTTAGAAATGAAAGACTCAGGGAGGTACAAAAATGCAGTAGAAAGTTTTAGCAGTAGACTAAGACAAGCAGAAGAAAGGATATCAGAACTTAAAGACAAGACTTTTGAATTAACCTAGTCAGACAACAATAAAGAAAAAAGAATCAAGAGAATGGAACAAAGTCTCCAAGAAATATGGGATTATATAAAATTTCCAAGCCTAAGACTCATAGTTGTTCCTGAGGAAGAAGAGAAATTACAGGTTGGAAAACCTATTTGAGAGAATAATTGAAGAAAACTTCCCAGGCCTTGCCAGAGATTTTAACATGAGATATAAACAGCCCATAGGTGGCTCAAGCCTGTGAACCCAGAACTTTGGGAGATTGAGGCAAGAGGATTGCCTGAGCCCAGGGCTTCAAGACCAGCCTGGGCAACTTGGTGAGACCTCATCTTTACAATATATCAAAAAATTAGCTGGGCATGGTAGTGCATACCCGTAGTTCCAGCTACTTGGAAGGCTGAGGCAGAAGGATCACCTGAGCCCAGCAGGTCGACGCTGGGCTGGCCGTGAGTGCACTCCAGCCTAGGCGACAGAGTGAGACTCTGACTCAAAAAAACAAAAACAAAAACAAAAACCCAAGAACTCTTGGAAGAGTCATTGCAGAAAGATCAACCCCCAGGTATATATATATATATATATATATATATATATATATATATATAGTCATCAGGTTATGCAAAGTTAATGTGAAGGAAAGAATTGTAAGAGCAGTGTGTTAAATAACTTACAGAGGTAAACCTATCAGACTAACAACAGATTTCTCAGCAGAAATCCAATAAGCCAGAATGGGTTGGGGCCCTATCTTTTATCTCCTCAAAAAGAAAACAGTCGGCCAAGGATTTTGTAGCCCACAAATCTAAATTTCATAAGTGAAGGAGAAATAAAGTCTTTCTCAGACAAGCAAATGCTGAGAAAATCTGTCACCACTAGACTGGCTCTACAAGAAATACTCAAAAGAGTTCTAAATACTGAAACAAAAGGCTGAAATACATCAGTAGAAAAACACTGGAAATTATTAAGTTTGGAAGTCTTATAGAACACCAACACAATAGAGGGGAAAAAAAGCAACCAGGTAACAGCCAACCTGATGAATGAAATAGTACCTTATATATCATTATTAACTCTAATTGTAAATGATTTCAATGCCCCACTTAAGAGATATAGATTGGACGATGTATTAAAAAGTACAGTCCAAGTATCTCCTGCCTTTAATAGACCCATTTAACATACAAAGTCTCCTATAAACTAAAGAGTAAAGGGTTGGAAACAAATATCCCATGCAAATAGAAACCAAAAAATAAGAAGAAATAGCCATTCTCATATCTGATAAACCAGACTTTAAGTTAACAATAGTGAGAAAAGGCAAGGTTGTTACATAATGATAAAGGGATCAATTCAACAAGAAGATGTAACAATTTTAAACATATCTGTACCAAACGCCAGAGTGCCAAACTTTATATAACAAATTCTGCTAGACTCAAGCAAAGAAAAAGCAATACATTAATAACGGGAGACTTTAGCACTCCGCTGACAGCAATAGGCAGATCATCAAAGCAGAAAGTCAACAAAGAAACACTGGAATTAAGCTGGATACTAGAACAAAATGTACCTAACAGATATCTGTAGAACATTCCACCCCAAAACTATAAAATATACATTTTTCTCATTAGCATGTGAAATATTCTCTAAGCTAGACCATATGATAGGCCACAAATAAAGTCTTAATAAATTCAAAAAAATCAAAATCATATTAAGCACCTTCTTAGACCACAGTTGGGTAAAACTAGAAATTAATTTCAGGAAGAACTTGCAAAACTAAACAAATGCTCAGAAGTTAAACACTCTGCACCTGAATGATCTTTGAGTTAACAATAAAATTAAGATGAAAGTTTAAAATTTCCTCAAGATGAATGACAATAATGAAACAAATTATCAAAAACCTCTAGGACACAGCCAAAGCTGTGCTCAGAGGAAAATTTATAACACTTAAAGCCCACATTAAAAAACAAAACTAAACTGAAAAACCACATATTGACATCCTAACATCACACCTCAAAGAACTAGAAAAACCAAAGGAACTGGAGAAACCACATATTGACAACCTAACATCACACCTCAAGGAACTAGAGAAACCAAACCCAAAGCTAGCAGAAGAAAAATAGCAAAGATCAGAGCAACAAATGTGAAAAAATGCTTGATATCACTAATTATCGGGGAAATGCAAATTAAAAACACAATGAGATGTCACCTTATACCAGACATAATGCCCATTATTTAAAAATTAAAAAACAGATGCTGGTGCAGATTTGGTGAAAAGGGAATGCTTTTACACTGTTGGTGGGAGTGCAAATTAGTCCAACCTCTATAGAAATTGGTATGGAGATTTCTCAAAGAACTAAAAGTAGATCTGCTATGTGATCCAGCAATCCCACTAGTTGATATCTACCCAAAGGAACAGAGGTTGTTACACAAAAAGACAGCTACAGCTCGAATGTTTATTGCAGCATAATTTACAATTGCAAAGATGTAAAATCAGCCTAAATGCCCATCAACTGATCGTGCACATTGAAAATTTGGTGTGTATACACCACGGAATATTATTCAGTAATGTAAAAAGAATGAAATAATGTATTTTGCATCAACTTGGATGGAATCAGAGAACATCATTCTAAGTAAACTGACTCAGGAACAGAAAACCAAACACTGCATGTTTTCACTTACAGGTGTGAACTAAGCTAAGGATCTGCAAAGGTATATAGGATGCTATAATGCACATTGGTGAAAGCGTGGAGGGATGAAAAATCACCTATCAGATACAATATGCACAGGTGGAGGTGATAGGTACACTTAAAGCCCAGACTTATTTGCCATTATATGATGTGGCCATGTAACTAACAACTGTGTGTTCCCCTTAAAGCTATTAAAAGAAAAAGAAAAAAAGCAAAAAAAAACCCAAACAAACCCAAGAGGACAAAGTTCTGGAATCTTTGGGACAACTGAACATGTGAAGGTTCCTGGAGGGTGGGAAACGGCAAGCAACCCCTTCCCCTGTACATCACCTTACGCATCTCTTCATTTGTATCCTTTATAATAAACAAGTAAATGTAAAATAAATAAATAAATAACTTTTGTAATGTCACAGCCTTCCCCCAGTGCTGTGCACTTTACTTAAATACCTGAAATTGTTACAGGTTCTCTGAAAAGTTTTTTTTTTTTTCGTGGAGAGAGAGTTTTTTCTCAACGAATGTTAAGACAGCACTTGTTTTCCTTGTCCTGTCTCTTTACTTCCGGATGCTGGAAGTTTTAAAGACTTCATTCTGTAGTTATCTGGTATTTGCTGTTCTGTGGTGTAGCCGATCTTGCTTTGCTGTGTAGTGACGTCCATCAGATGGGAAGGGAATTGTTTGAAATTTAGTTAAGGACTTTATTGAAGTAGAGATTCCATTTTAGAGCAGAATGTTTCATCCTTTGCTAGTGAAATGTTTAATTTCCATCTGCCTGGTCTTTTATATGTGTGTCCTGTGTTAATTAAAAGGAACATTTGAGGAGGCCCTGGTACTTAGAAAATGCTCAGTGGAGAAGTTAATGCCTGGTTGTGCAAAGCCCAGAGCGTAGGTTTGTGAGGTCAGACAGCCTTGGTCTCTGGTCTGGCAAATCTCCATGACGTCTGGTAGTCCTCATCACATTCTTAGA
Source organism: Tarsius wallacei (assembly GCA_963574415.1). Lineage (NCBI taxonomy): Eukaryota > Metazoa > Chordata > Mammalia > Primates > Tarsiidae > Tarsius > Tarsius wallacei. The sequence continues at coordinate 24,179 of CAUYQG010211987.1, read as the reverse complement.
CGTGATCTTGGCTCAGGGCTGTTTGATGATGTGTCACCGACATGTGGTGTGCTGATAAGTGATTGAATTATACTGAGAATTACAGTCAAAAATTATACTCTCCAAAAAGAAAACCTGGTTACATTGGAGGTATTCTCATGTAGAAACTTGTTGATCCTATGGTCCTTAGACAACCAAAGTAAGGCTTAGGGTGGTATTGATGGTGGAAGTGGTAATATTGATGACGATGTATACACAATTTAATAAACACTACTTGTATCAGGTGTTTTCCAGATATTTCCTCATTTAATGTTCATGTCAGCCTTAGGATTGAGATATTCTTAGCGTACCCATTTTAAAGGTGGAAAGACTGAGCTTCCATGACAGTTAGCAAATTGGCTGTGGTTTACTTTTGGTACTCCAGAATCTGGGCTCTGATGTCTCTAAAATCTTAACCATAAATCTTTTTACTTGACAAGTAATTTTGAAGTTTCTCTTATCTTTGTTTTAGGTTGTTTTGAGAACCACTGATGCTTTAGAAATAATTTTATTAGAATCTAAACTGCTGCTTATTGTACAGGTTGTTTATTCCTTATCTGAAATGCTTGGGACCAGAAGTGTTTTGAATTTTGGAATTTTTTTGCATTTTGGAATATTTACTTACATATAATGAGTTATCTTGGGGACAGGACTCATGTCTAAACACAAAATTAATTTGTTTTATATACACCTTATATATACAGACTGAATGTAATTTTATGCACTTTTAAAATAATTTTGTGTATGAAACAAAGTTATGACTGTGTTTTGATTGTGACCCATCACATTAGGTCACACGTAGAATTTTCCCTTGTGGTATCATCTTGGAGCTCAAAAAGTTTCAAATTTTGGAACTTTTCAGATTTTGGATTTTTGGATTAGGAATGCTCGACCTGTGTAATTTGAAAGAATACAATGAAAGGACTGCAAATATTTAGAAATGACTGGACCCATAACAAAATATACTGAGAGAAAAACATGAAGGGAACAGAATATGTTGCCAGCTTTATGCCTAGGGCTATCGGTGGAAAATCGTACAATTTTTATCTGGATTGACCATTTCAGTCTATTTTTTATCACTTGGAGCAACACCAAATGATCGAAAATATAATATGAATCATACATTGTCATTTTAAATTTTCAGAAGCCCTACTAAAAGAGAGAGGTACAGAGAAACAGGTAATTTTATTTTATTTTAACAATTTGTTTTATACAATTTATATTATATAGTAATACAATTTATATTATACAATAGCAGTATTAGTATAAAATAAATTAAAATTCATTTGCTTTTAATAATCCACTATATTTACCCTAATATATTCTAAATGTTGTTTCAACATAAAATTAACATAAACAGTGACTGCTGAGACATATTACATTCTGTTTTTATACTAAGTCTTTGAAATCCACTTTGTACCTTACACTTACAGCATACCTCTACTCAGACTGTCCAGATTCTTGTTTCACATGTTTATTCACCACGTGCAAGTCATGACTACTGTACTAACACGTGGAAACTGCGGTGTTCCAGACCACAATAATGGAGCTTGGATTATAAACTAGCCAAAAGACTAGAGAAATTCTTTAGGAGGAATTCTTTTGTTGAATTTTTGATAATGTTGACTTCTTTTCTTCTAACAACAAAAAAAAGTAAGTGAAATGATACAAAAAATACAGATCTGTATGAACAAGTCTAAAGAACGAACCAGTAACATGATCAATCTAGTTAACAAGACTATATTTATTGTATATATTCAGAATTTTTCATTTTTGCTAAATAAGTGGATTGTAGCTGCTCTTGTGGGTATAGGAAATGGGTAGCTGTGTGAGATAATGCATATGTTCATATGTTTCACTATAGTAGCTACTTTACTATCTATATGTATTTTATAGCATATTGCATACTGTAAATATAAGCAATAATATTTGTTTAAAAATATGTACATAGTAGTTCAGTTTTATATTGAAGTCTGACTTATTTGTTGAAAAAGCTTTACTTAGATGCCATACGGATGTTTTTCTTCATAAGCTTTAAGTTTTTCCCCCTTATTTTTTCTTTTTTACAACATTTCTTCCTGGAGCTTTGAACACTATTCTCAGAATCTATTTCCAAGCTCAGGAACGCAAATAAAGCTAGCTGGGGAGACCCTTGTACACTGAAGGTAGAGACCTCAGGCAGCCTGATCAGATGTATTGTAAGTTCAGGTCAAGAGGATTTATGGGCCTATGGCTCAGCAACACCACCAACTGCCTTTTTTCTTGTCCTGTCAAAATTTGAGCGGGAAGGTTTCAAGCCTTCTTAAATCTAAAGCCTTTAGCAAGTTCTTTAGTGCCACCGTCATTCAGAAGGGATGGTCAGAAAGATTTATAAGGAATAGAAAGAAGTCAAGTTTGAAAGAAAGTCTATTCCCCCTCTCCCCTTTAAATCCCTCATATAGAATTTCATTGTGCCTCCCTTTAATGGAGTGGGAAAGAAATTTCTAAAGCTTTCCAGTCCGGATTGTTGGGTCTGGTGCTTGCTCTATTGAGCACAGATATTGCTCTGGATACATTTAGTGTGATAATATGGGGACCAGCTGGGCAAATTCACCAAAACCTTATTTTATTTAAAAATATAAATTTCATCTCGAGTATTTGAAGATGTCTTACAAGAAAGGATACTTTAAAACTTAGGTTAATACATGGAAGATATTTGGGTTAATAGTAAAATAACTTCTAAGTCCCAACTATTACCATACAGATAAAGCCTCAGCTTCTGAATCTCCCTATTAAATCTTTCTCTGTGTTGGCTTATCAAGTTCAATATTTCAGGGAATGTTCTGAGATCATGCCTCAGTGTTCACAGTTCCTGCTCAAGGATGGCTTGGTGTGAAAGAAACCTCACCCATGCTCTTTCTTAGTTTGACTCTGTGTTTGCTTCTGTCTTTGAATTTGCCTCTATTTCTGACACTCTGTCTGTGTATCTTTCTTCACCATTCTTTGTGTGTTTATTAGGAGAGTAAGTGGCAGATGACATATCATAAACACATGTATGCAATACCCTTAAAAAAATATGTCCCAAGTATATTTTCTGGATTCTTGTTCGTCTAAATGCCTTGCATAAAAAGTGATTTAGGAAGTGGTACAGAATGTGTCTTTCTCTTACTGGTTAATAATGGGCTAATATAGTCTTAATAAATATTCCAGTAGTGAAATCTACTTGATTTTTATTTTAACTGGGAAACTCCTAAAGTCAGTGACCATGGAACTCTTTTTATTTGTATAGACTGTGAGACTGATGATGAGGAGAATATGCTGGGAAATATTGGGGGTGCCAACAAAATGTATGTATATTTTAGCGATGTTATCCGTGTATTACTTATAGTTTGTGTAATCAGAAGTGTTTGGATGCTGATGGTAACTACTTTGAGCACCTCTTGTAATTGCAGAAGTCAAATGTGACTTGTATTCATCTTTTGTTATTGGTATATATTGAATATTACAATTTTAGTAGTTTTTCCTTTTTTTTTTAGATTAGAAAATATAGTTTATTTAGAAAGTAAATTAGAGGGAAAGAGAGAAAGAGAAGTTTCGCCTCCCCAAGGTAGGGAAGGGAGCCAAAGCTGGGAAACATGGCCGGGCCATAGCTCAAAAAGCACATGACCACACCATAGCTTATCAAGGCAATGGCGGTGATGTTCTGGCAATGGCCTTTTTTTTTTTTTTTTTTTAAGTGAGAAAGCAGAATTTATTGAGAGGACAGAAAAACTCCCACAGCAGGAGGGGACCTGAAGGGGTTGCCTAGTTTTTTCCCATGCTTAAAATGTGTATACATTTTTTTAGCACCCCCTGTAGTTCAGTGGAGAGCCTTTTCCATGCCATGATAGTACAGTATAAAGGATGTTTAAATTGCTTCCTTGTACTGTTCTCTAGAGAAGTTTCTAAATGATCCACAGTGTCGATTCATTCAGTTGATTAACAAAGCCTTCTCCGTGGGGGACACAGAGTATCCTGGCCTCAAGGGGCTTTCACTTTAGCAGGCAGTAAGGCTCCTAAGGCAGGAGCCTGCCTGGCCTGTTTGAGGCACGGCCAGGAGCTTAGGGTGCTGGAGCAGAGCAAAAGAGGGGCAGATGATAGGAGATGCAGTCAGTGAATAGTCGAATAGTCGGTGTAATAATGTGAGGCCTTGTGGACCACGGGAAGCTCTGTGACTTTTACTGCAGGAAAGATGGGAAGACATTGATTCATTCTCAGCAGAGAATGTTCTCAGTTATCTGACTTATATTTTTTAGCATTTAAATAAACTTAAAACTAATTTTTTTTTAAATATGGGTGGTCTCACTATGTTTCTCAGACTGGCCTCAAACTCCTGGACTGAAATGATCCTCTCATCTCAGCTTCCTAAGTGGGTACCTAGCTTATATTTTAGAAGGATCCTTCTAGCAGCACTTGAGTAGAGAACATCTGTGGATGCTGAGATCCAGGGTGGAAGATGATTGTAATATTTCAGGAGAGGTAATGGCTTGGGCCACAGATGAATATAATGAGAAAAAGTTTGAAACTGATTGTTTTGGGGGATAACATGCTCATTGGGGGGCATATGATTGTGATGTTATCTCAGGCGATCAACTTTGTCTTTCTGGTTTAAAAAGCAACAATTTGAGGAGGAAAAAATCATAGATAACTGACCAGTCTGTGATATTCTATAGCATTTCATTTAGTTGTTTTTTTTTTAAAAGAAGTCTTTTAAATGTTTAATTATACAGTGTTCCAGTTTTGCATAATATGTTTTATATATATACCAATTTTCATTGCATAATATTATATATTAAAAAATAAAGACGTGATCATTAAACATAATATTAATAAAATAAATCCCTACCTCGTAGGATAAATTTTAGTTAATCGATACAGAGTCTGTCTATCTCTCTGAGCAGAACCTGGCATTTTCTAAGGTATTTTTTTTGAGTTGGAGTCTCACTCTGTTGCCCAGGCTGGAGTGCAGTGGCGCGCTCAGGTCACCCCAGTGTTGATCTGCTGGGCTCCGGCAATCCTTCCCCATCAGCCTTCCAAGTAGCTGGAACTACGGGCGTGTGCTACCACACCCAGCTAATTTTTTTGATTTTATTGTAGGAATGAGGTCTTGCCAATTTGCCCAGGCTGGTCTTGAACCCACGGGCTCAGGCAGTCCACTTGCCTCAGCCCCCCAAAGTGATGGAATTACAGGCTGAGCCACTGAGCCCAGCCTAAGATCTTATTTAGTATTAACCATTAATATTATCTGAGTAGTCTTCTTGTCGCTCACATTAAGCATCCATCCATTTCTTTTCTTTTCCACTTTCTACCTTGCTTCAGGCCATCATCATCTTTGACTTCAGGCTGTAGATTCTTAAGAGGTCTCTCTTCCCCCCCATAATACACCTATTCCCCAGTAACCAAAGCTTTCCTGTAAACACTTGAGTTGCGTGACATTATTCTTTGCTTAAACTCTTCCAGTGGCTTCCCATCACACGTTAAATAAATCCAAACATCTTACCTTGGTCTACATATCCTTAGTTGATTTGGCACCTACTCTCCCTCATCAACTCCCCACCCCCAAACTTCTCCCTACCTTGTTTTCACTGACTTTTTCTTCATTCCAGAATGTTCCTTTCCTAATCCTCCTCATTATACCATTTCAGGCTTTCTGTCTTCCCAATTCCATCACTTTCTTTCTTATTACCCAATTTGTATTTATTTATTTATTTATTTATTTTTGAGACAAGGTCTTGCTGTATTGCCTAAGTTGGTCTTGAACTCCTGGGCTCAAGCACTACTTCCGCATTGGCCTCTCAAAGTGGTGGGATTACAGGTGTGAGCTACCAAGTCCAGACATATTACTCAGTTTTATTTTCTTCACAGCATCCGTTACTTTTTGAAATCATTTACTTATTGATTTGTTTATTTGTTTATCTTTGGCCTCCTCTTCCCTCTTCCCCATATGCTGCATATAAACTTTTTTGGGGGATTGGGAGTTGTCTGTCTGTTCACTGTTGAATTTTGTCTGCTACTGAATACAGTAGTACCACAGCAGAGTAGGCAGTAATACTTATTAAGAAACCAACATTTTTGCATTGTATCCTCGTCTTGTCAGCCCTCTCGTTTAAAGGGTAGGAAACTCTAATTCCTGATAATGAAAACTCGTAATTCATTCATAAAAAGCATACTTAAGGAAACAAATCTTCCCTCCAACTACTTTTTGTATTAAGGATGTGAAAGACCCAAATATCTTAGTTACTACCAAATAAACACATTCATCCTCTTGCCTCATGCTGCAAGGCTGCAGGTTAATCATGCGGCTCAGAAAATGATCCTTTTAAGGTCTGTTCTTCCAGAGTGTATCTCTTATATTAACAACCATTACATCTGCATATCAAGACAGATTGTTTCAATTAGTCAATGAGGTCCATGTTTTTGAGAGCTGTTAATATGTACATGAGCAATTACTGTAGCAGAGCTAAAAGGCATGCCTCTGGGAATTTTAGATTGAGATTATCAGTTTCATTCATGAGCTAAGGCAGAAGCCATGAGAACTGTGCACTGCATTTCTCTGCAGATTCCTTCACTAGAAGCTTCTCCAGAACCCGTGCACAAGGGGTTACAAATTTGCCAGATTCTTCTCCTTGGTCCCACCCTCACTCCATCCCAGACCAGTGTCTTCCTCTCTATTCATCAAGAACCAGGCATTATGCTGAGCATTTGGGAATTTCATTGTGAACAAGGTGAACAAGACAAAAAAGCCCCCTTGGCTTCATGGAATGAAAGAGACCAGCAGAGTGAATCTTAACCAGAATTTACATCAAAGTCAAGTAGGCATATTTTTATTTTCCAAAATCCAATTTGAATCATTTTTGTTCATTCCTTATTACTGGGTACATGAAAACAAAAACACTCAGTTGGCAGTCTTTTTTTTTTCCTACATTCAAATGAAGTGCTGCATTCCTTTAATGTGAATACCATGCCTTTTCATTGTGCTCGGAGTCTCACTGTTTCCTCTCCAAAGTTTACTAGAATCTCACAATATAAACAGGAACTGGAGTCAAATAATGCATGATTTGTAGACTCTGGGGTGACACCCTCTTTTTCTAGTAGGCCAGTCTCTTTGAATGATTCTGAGTTACCACATCAATCTCAAAAGTGCCTGAAAAGTCCACCATTTGAGTTAAGGTATTGCTGCATCTTCAGATGGTAATCTGAGGAAAAAGAAAATATAATATAATATAATATAATATAATATAATATGATAAAATATTAGCTGTGTTGAATACATCAGATAATACTCCAGTGGTAGCATTGAGTGCGGTATCCTTTGGAATTAGATGCCTAGATGGTCAGCCCTGATAGGACAGTATGTGGGCCGGTCTGGATGAGACACTTCCCCCAGGAAACTGGGGAGAGGAAGCATCAGTTATAGAAGGCACACAGAAAGTGAGCAGAAAATGAGCCTGCCTCAGTTCTAGAGGAAATGACTGGAATGAACAGTGGTGTGCAGTCGGAAGGTGAATCTTGATGTTTTTGAGGGAATTCTCTTAGAAGAAGGAATCAGTTTGGTTTTTGGGGCCCCAGAATGGAACCAGGACCTACAGAAGCAGGCTTTACTGAAGAAACTGGTTACGGCTTGGAGTATGGTACCCAAGCCAACAAGAAGTGCTAACCAAGGGCTCATCTCTTTCACATAATTCAGGAAAGATTTTTCAAAATCAAATCCTACAAGTCCCTCTGGAGGCCTCTTGAATCAGGTGTTGAGAAGTAAAAGATATTCCTACAGTTTTATCAAAAACACCTGGAAGGAGAAATAAATTCAGGAGATCTGTTGTACAGCATGATGATTATAGTTAATAACAAGGTGTATATTTGGAAATTGTTAAGACTAGATTTTTAAATATTTTCATTACAAAAAAATAAGTATGGAAAGTAATAGATATGTTAATTAGCTTGATTTAGTAATTCCACAATGTAGACATATATGAAAACTTCATGCTGTATGCCATGAAAATATACAATTTCTATTTTCAGTGAAAAAAAATTTTTTTAACTCCTGGAGTAATAATGATAGTTAAATTTTTTAAAAGTACTTATTATGTATTCTTAGAGTGCTCTGCATGCATTGTGTCATTTAGTGATTACTTATTAAAAACCATTTTTTTCATAAAAGCAGCAGTCAATAACCTGTATCTTTATTTTTCAGATAAGGAAACTGAGGTAAAAGGGGTCATCCTGTTAGAAATCTTACCAGAGTCTAATGTCATCTGGATAAAAATATTTTAAGAAGCCTCGTAATCTGAGGTTCAGCACAATTTTCTCTTGATCTCAGAGTGATCTGTTATCATTTTGACCCATTTCCTTCCAGTATTTGGCCAGGGGACAAGGGAATAAATATATAAGTATAGTCAGTATCAAAGTGAATATGTTCACTGCCTGCTTTATCAGTTTGCAAATTGTGAATATTTTCTATATTTTGTAGTATTCTTATTCCTTCAAAAGTAAAATCTAATTTTCTTAATTGTATCCTGCTGCATTCTACAGATTTTTCACAATTAACACATTTTCCTTTAAGATCAAGAAAAAAATAGCAGAACAATGAGTCTAATTTAGTGTCATTTCCAAGACCTTATTTTTGTATGCAGAAACAAGTGTAGAGGCAACATAAAAAAGCACAGAAATATTTTTTCTCTAAATGCAAATCATTGCTGGTTTTTTGGTTATCAAAGTAATGTACGCTCATTATAAAATAATTCAAGCAATATATGAGTTAAAGGAAGTTTATGTTTTTCTTGCAAACGTATAACCCTACTTAGGCATGCCGGCTGACTATATATGATTTTTATAAACTCATTTCTACCTACTAGATGATAGAAATCTTTCATTGCCAGTAAATAGCTATGTATACCTGTTAGGGGGCAGCCCACCTCTGGGTTTTTTTGTTTGTTTGTTTCTGTTTTGAGTTGGGGTTTTACTCTGGTGTCCAGGCTGGAGTGCAGTGGCATGATCATGGCTCACTGCATCCTCGACTTCCTGGGCTCAGGGGACCCTTATGCCTCAGTCTCCCAAGCATCTGGGACTACAGGCACACGTCACCATGCCCTGTAAGTTTTTTTATGTTTTGTAGAGACAAGGTCTCACTATGTTGCCCAGGCTTGTCTCAAACTCCTGGGCTCAAGCAGTCCTCCCACCTTGGCCTCCCAAAATGCTAGGGAGTTATAGGCATGAGCCACGGTGCCTGACCCATCTCTGTTTTATCGATGCTGCAAAGTTGAGGCCCTTAAGCCAGATTGCTGAGGTTCACATCTCGTCACTGCCACTTATCAACCATTTGATTCTGGTCATCTATTTTAATGGTTCCCTCATCAGTAAAATGACGTTTAATACTAACATCTAGCTGATGAGAGTTTTTGTGGGAATTAAAATTGTAGTATTTATAAGCAGCTGGTTTAGTGTCACAGAGTAGGTGATTGATACATTTTTGCTTCTCTCCATGGTGTGGATGCAGCATAATTTATTTTTAGCAATGTGTTTTTGGACATTTTGGCTCTTGCCATTGGTCCTTCCAATAAACATTATAGCTACGTAGATCATATATCTGGAATAAGCTCAGGATCTCCAGGGACCAGGCATATGGCATGAAGGTGAAAGGCAGAGTTGACTCTAATGCTATTTGACTTGTTAACATTTGGGAATATAAGCCAACATTCGTCTAAGCAAAAGAAGTTAATAATTTCTATTGGAAAAAACTAAAGTTATGTATTTATGTATATACTGCACCCTTTGTGTTAGATATATTTTCTCAGCCTTCATGATGTACCCATGGGTTAGAATTGATGATCAAGTTTGGGTTTCATATCCAAGACGTTTAATCTCAAAGTAAAAATTATTTGTGTTATAGCTCACTGTGTCCACCTTTACCTTCATAAATTGAGACTGTTCAAAGTGGTCTACTAAAAGTTAATTCGCTTAATATTATATGATGTAGCTTTACATGTAAATTCTGAAATTGTTTATATTAATTACTTCCCCTTTGCCAGGATGCAATGTAAGATTTCCTAATACACTTCTTAAAATTATATGTAAAATTTTGTGCATATGTCTCTTTTCTTTACTTCTCTCTCTCTTTTTTTTTTTTTTGCAATTAGTGTTTCATTCAAACTTTAGTATTGTTTTCTGATTTTCTTTTCCTATACCCCCCACCTCAAAGTATCTAGAGAGGAACAGATTCTTTTTTTCTGTAGGACGAATTAGTCTTTTACTTTCCAATGTATAGAATACAATTTACATTGAATTTTATTCATAACCTCATTACTGATCTCATGAATTTTCTACAGGTCTGAAAATTCACAGTGAAGGCTTCTGTAAGTGACTATTTTACCAGCATCCTCAGGGCAGAGACTTTTGCTGTCTCATTAATTTTTGTAACCTTAGTGCCAGTGCCAAGTATAAGTACCATGCACATTGTAGGTGACCTATTTAAATTTTTTGTTGAATAAAAAAGAATGAATCCACTGCTCTTTATCTTAGTTAATTTCAACATACAAGAAGTCTTCCAGCTCAGGCTTTTAAGAACTAGATTATAAAATGTCTGTATCTTTTAGTCAAATTTAGTACCAGTATTGATGGGAGTTTTGTTTTGACATATCTGACTGGCAGGCACAATGCTTCTCACCTTTTCTTGGCTCAGGAGAGGGTGGAACGTTCAACAGGTCTTACCCAACAGGCTTTTTTCAATTTAAGTAGATTATGATATGAACGATGGAGGTAGAGATCAGAACTGGCAGGGAACTGGGATTTGAATAGGACCTTCAATTTATTTGACGTGTCTAATGTTCTTATGAATGGGGACGGAACCCTGGTTTTTGGTGATAGGTAGAAAGATTGCCTCTAGGATTGATAGAGTCTCGGGTGGATTAGTAAATCGATTTGCTAAGAGCTGAAATGATATACCTTTTGGGTCTGAAATTCACCCAGCAACAGCTTAAGATAACAAACCTAGTGGCACTTGCATTTCGAAGGTATTCTGTTCACACACTATAAGTGGCTTTTCTGTAGAACTATTATTTCTATAGAAGTAAAACCTGTTAGTTATTTTACTTAATAAAAATTAGTAATTGATTTTTTTGGTGGCATATTGTTTACCTGAAGCTTTTCCTTTTTCTTGGCTGTTCTTATTTTAAAACTTCCTATTTCATCTTATTAAAATAACATAATCAATAAATTCAAAGCAAAATAAACTCATTACTTAAGAAAATACATCAGTAATTAAACTTAACTTCAAAAGGCTGAAGCTTAACTTTACTGTTACATTTTATGATTGAATTACCTGTTCTAAATAGTTTATTTAAAAAGGGAAAAACTCAATAATAATTCATATTATCTTGTGAATAAATTATATGTTATATTTAAATACAACTTCAAATCAACTTCATACATAACTATGTTAATAAGCAGATATTGTGGTTCTCACCCTGATAATATTAATGAAAACATCAGAGAATCAGAACTTTTCCTTAGCTAAATACAGAATTGATCTAAAACAGAATTTTGATGACATTTACTTTAACTGTCTACTAGTGCTATTAATATGAATGTATATTCTTCATCTCTCTGGTGTGGTTTTGCAAATTTCAGCGAGAGAACTCCCCCCACCCCCCACCCCAGTTCTTTTTACATCTTCTAGCTGGGATTTCTCCAACCATTTTTCTTCTAAAGTTGTTAGTAAGTGCTCCATCTGGTTTGGAATATTTCAAGTATTATTTTTGAGTTATGCATTACTTTCTATTCATCATCCTTGTTTACTTCTAAACAAACAAATACAAAAAACTTTTCCATGCATGGTTACCGAAAATGACTGAACTTCCTGTAATATAGATGTATCTAAAAATCTGCCTTTTTTACTGATATGCAAATCCTAGGGGGATTGACTGCTCTCAGATTCCTGAGCCAACTTTGTCAATGTCAGGTCTTGAACGTGAGGAGTTTAAAATCTACTCTCCTGATCTGTGGGAAGCGTTAAAGAAAGTGGTTGTGATAGTGTTTTGGAACATAGTTAACCCTGGGTAAATGTAAGGTTTGTCATACGATTATAAGATACTGTGCAGTAATCCTTCATAACATGGTTATTAACCATGTTACTTTTGGGGAATACTTAAATCCTCACTGAAAAGTTTGTCTTAGGACATAGCCTAATAGTTTTCTCAGATAAGAAGGCATTCAAAGAAGTCTAGCTTTTTGGTCATTATTGAAAAGACAAATGAAATAAGGCTGTTTATTTATGGTGTACTACATGATGTTTTGATATTTGTATACATTGTGGAATGGCTAAATAAAAGTAATTAGTGTATCCATTGCCAACTCTTTTCTAGATACCAAGGTTCATTTTTTCCCAACTCTTTTTTGTCTTAGTCTTAGTTCAGTACTTTGGTGTAACCTATCCTGGTAGAAAAGGAATTAATTTCTCTTTCTATCAAGATGCTGTTACAGGACCCTCACCTCCCCACTTTCCTGTGATGCAGTTATTTTGGCAATAGTGATAATGAACATTCACTACTTTATCTTTGTGGGATTTTTGTTAGAAAAACGGGTATAGAGCATATGCTTTTTAGTGCTAGGCAACTTCAAAAGAATATCTGGCACTGTTACTATGATCAACTGATTTTTATTTTCTATTCCATCAAACTTAGCCTGCACTACCTATAATTAAGCAGAAATGGACTAGAAGTACTGTCAAGTCAGAGTTGATCTGAGTTTCATATTAGCTGTGGGTGAATTTTCCAGTTTACTCACTACTTTATAGCAACTTTTTGGCCTTTTCACCACGTGTTACCCTTCCTATCAAATGGGCTTTTGAAGAAAGTAGAACCTTTTGAATGCAAGTCTTCCTTCTCTAACCCCTAATGTACTATCTGATAGATAAGGGTTGATTAATTAATGAATTGATTTAAACTCAGTACATCTGATATATGCTTTAGACTTGAATTCATAGTACTTGGCTTAGGGATATTAATAGGGCTTTGTTTTGTGGGTTTTGACATAAGATTTTTTAGTTGGCCAGTATCAGATAATGGGTAATTATTCACCACATTTTCAGTAATAATCCATCTTTCAAAGCAAGTTGCTGCCTCTGTAGTGTTGACCTAACCTTACCAATTTATTGTTTATTGGGATAAGAGTTATCTTCCAGGAGTGTGAAAGTCATGCTTGTGACCCCAGCTAGAAGGGAGAAGGTTTTCATACGTGGGCAGTGAAGTCAGAGGTAGACACTGGAACAGGGAGTGGGATGAGGTACTAAAAATGTTTAATATGTGGTGTCTTAGCTGTCACTACCCACCTCTGTGCTGAGGAAATTAACTAATTGTAAAAAAGCAAAGAAGCAAAATTGTAGATCTGAGTGCATATGTATATGTAGCAATACACATATTTTTGATGCAGATGTATTGATATTACTGAGAGGACTTTTGCTTTACTGTTTGAGAATCCAGTTTTGTGACCTTGGCAGAAGGACTAGGAAGGACTTTGAGAAAGTTTAGTGTTTGTGTTTCTTTATCTACAGTTGTTTGTTTGGAATTTTTAATTCAATACAATGGAAAACCCATTTTTTCAGTTTTTTTGATGACTTCTTTTTTTATGGCAACCAAATTTTTATCTATTATTTTTTTGATTGAGTTATTAGGGTTACCAAAGTGTTCCAAGATTTTGTGTTGTTGATAACTGTAAAATATAACCATTACGGAGTAATCCTTTTTTCCTTTGGGTTCTCTTCATGTGACCTCAATTTTTCTATTCGTTTTCTTTCAGTCATCTACCTATCCTTAAAAATAATTGAATTTCACAATTCTCTTGTGAACTAATGTAAAAATTACAAATGTTTTCGCATAAAGCCATAATAAAAAACAATCTGATTTGAAATAAATATTGAGGTAGGCTATATATAGTCTTCAGTAATAACCTAACAAATTTTTATTTGAGTTAGAAGAGAAGCAGTAGCTTCCTCAAGTACTGGCTTTTAGAAGGCAAGACCATTTTCATATTCTTTCCCATATTTTACTGATACATTTCTAATCACAAGTTTTTGAAAAGGTTAATAGAAATTGCAGTGCTTTATTGTCATGATGCTTAAATGATTTCTTTTTCAATAAAGGGTATGTTATTAAAGAGAAAAATGATTTTGCAACCCATGCATTAAAGTATGCAGTGCCATCTGTCTTAAGCCCGAGTAATCAATGGTGTAAGTGAGGCCAGTTTATTTCTCATAGATTTACTGGCGTCACTGCATAAATTGCCATAATGGAATTGATTTCTTAGGCTGAAGCAGCTTTTATCACATACAAGGGTTTGATGATGACTGTATTAAACATTGGCCTTTCTTGGTTATAGAGGTTTCAGAAACTTCATGCTTAAAGATTGAAAATGCAATGTTTTTGACATTCAAGTATTTTTTATATTAACTACTTGTTCTTATGTTTTACTTCCTAGACAAGCCCTTATGTTCCATGTATTTTGACTTTTCCATATCTCAGTAAAGTATTATGGTTATCCTGGGAAGCTCTCTTGTGATCACCTCAGAGGCACAAAGAATAACGTAGTGAGTTAGAGCATGAGATTTGAACCCAGACACGTGTGCCTGGGTGTGAATTTCTGCCCCTTCATTCTTACCTGCATAACCTAAACATGTAACTTTACATCTTCTATCCTCAGCTTTCTCTTCTTAAAGATAGGTATAACAAAACTGCTTAGAAGATCGTTGTGCAAAACAAAACAAATACTGTATTGACAATATTTGGCAAGGTGCCTGACATATGAGCAAATGAATAGTAGCAGTTATTATTATTGTCCTTACTATTACTGAGCCAAAGCCAAGAAATCATTTGGAGTCAGCATAGGAATCTTCTATTTAAGCCCTGTCCTTCCCCCTGTTTATCAGAGTTCTCGCTTTCTTCCCCATGGCTACTTAATAGGGCAAACTGGGGATGAAGCTTATTATATTTGCCTAAAATGGTTTTTTGCTAATGATATAAAAATCACTAATTGATAAGGCAGAGAACCTGCCCTCTGGGCAGATCTAGCTCTGAGGAATATTGTGAGGGCAAGGAAGTCTGTGTCCCACCCACTGCCCTAACTATCCCCAGAGCTGTTTCTTTTAAACTGACCTCCAGTGCCTCCACCTTATTCTGGTCATAAAAGGTGACTGCCAGCTTCACTTTTATAGCATTCCTCCTGCCACCCACGTACCCCTGCAAAATGTAGTAGCTGTGTCAGTGTAAATCAGATCCTCAGATGCCCCGTTCAGTAGCCGGAGTCTTAGATGTTCAAGATCCTGGCTAAGAGCAAGTGTCTACTTAAAAATAATTTGTCACTTACCTAAAAAACCTCTACCCCATATTAAATCTAATATCTCCAAATTTTTTCGAGTACTGACTCATATTTTAAACCAAGCAGCTGACAAAAATTTACCTGTAGGCTAGCTTAATCAGATTTTAACCTAGTCGGAAACCTAGCCAAATAAATAAACTTCCTTCATGAGCACAGATTTCTAAATCCATCAAAAAATGTGCCCCAGAGCCAATATGATTTTTTAAAAAAGGATTTGCTAAATGATCACCCGGGAAATGTATGTGTTTGTCTATTGGACAAGGCCGGAGGTTAGGAAGAGAGGCGCTTTTTTGTGTTTCAGTAAGTAATTTTCCTTGTTATAATAAAAAATCACATCACTTGTTGGAAATCTGGTTGGTGCCCAAATGCTCCGGGCAAGTGTTTGCAACTCGTGATTATTTATTCCCCAGATCTTTTTAGATGTGCTATGTGTGAATCAGCCCAGCCTGCATTTAAGGCTTGAAAAATGTTCTTTAGGATTCCTTCGTATCAAAGCATCCATTAATTACTGAAAGGATAAGACAGTGGTTTACTGGAAGTCAGAATCTGCATGTTCTTTGTTCTGAAGGGGAGAAAAGGAGTCTTGGGGAGAAAAGGAATCTTCCGTAGAAAGGAGAACCACTTTTAAAGATACCCTTGTAATATCCAATTGAAAAATATGCATTTTTTAAAAATCATAAAGAGTTCTTTCAAAATGATCTTTCTGTGGTGACATCCACATTACGCTGGAAAGTATTCTTGTTTCTGGCAATGATATACTAATTACTACCTATACATTTTTAATAGTTTAATCTGTCATATTCTAGGAGAGGAGGTATTCTGATTCCAAACAAAACTGAAATGCATGACCAAACACATGAAATATGTGGTTTCATTAAATCCTGCTGTTAATTCAGTTAGAAGAAAATTGTTTAGTTCACATGACGAACAAGAATGCTGAGGTATTATGATTGCATTTCTAAATATACATAGACCTTACCATTAGTAGTCAGGCACCGATGCCATACTATGTTATGTTATGTTGCATGTTGACCATAAAGAAGGAAGTCAGGTCACAATTTGAAAGCGGAATGTTGCTGAATACTGTGGCTTTGTTAGCACTCCTGGGTTGTGTGTAACAGAAACCTACCCGCATCAGCTTAAACATGAAAGGATCATTTATTTTTAAAATACCGGAGTGTTTCATGGAACTCAAGGGTATAAATGTGGCTAGAAGGGGACTGGAAAGTGGACAGAAGAAGTCTTTTTTTTTTTTTTGCATCGTCGGCTTCTGTTTGTATCTTCAATCTTCATGGTTTCCTCCTTCTTATCTTCTGCTATAAACAGGTTCTCTCCATTGTTGTCATGCAATCTGATTCATAATACTTCCTGAGTTTGCAGATTGTGGGTAGTGGGAATGCACCTGTGAACAGCCTCTACCCTTCAGCTTGGGGGGAGGGGGGAAATTTCAGTGAAAGAAACTAACAGATGCCAAGCTCTGGTCCTAGACTGGATACTGGTTTGGTCAAAATAGCTGTGAATGTCATTATTTGGGGCACTCTGAATATGTTATAGGCATTTAGATTGGTTCTTGACCTTTTAAAATACAGTCTTGCTCTGTCACCTAGTTCAGTGGCACTATTATACCTCGCTGGAACCTTGAACTCCTTGAACATTCCCCGAGTGTTCTTTGGCCTAATGCCAAGGACCCAGTAAAGACAATCTGATTGGTCCATCTTGGGTCAGGTAGTCCATACCAGTCCAGTTGGCTATGGCCATGAAGTACAGAAATAAACATGGTGGACACAGCCCTACACCTGTGATCCTTTGTGTGGTGTTTCCAGAAAAAAAGGGGGCTGGACAGATTCCCTAAAATGTCCCCTCTTTGTACACTAAGAACTTTTTGACTTCTGAAAGGCCAAATGCATCTGGGATAGCATCAAATCTCAATAATTCTGCATGTAATAGCTGATTACAGTTTAAGATCTAAAGCAGGCAGGGCTTACACAGGTCTGAGTTACAGTCCATTTGGAGACATTGCTTACTTCATTTTCACAAATACATCTCTCACTTTCACAAGCTTCTGATGTGCCTCCCAGAACAGAACAGAAAGGTGTCTATTATTTAAAGATGGGCTCATTATCAAAAGGTGACTGGGGGTGTCCTCTTATGATTCACATTCTTAGCACGCCCTTAAAATCTGCTAAAACACAGGATATTATTTATGGACAAGTCAAAATAGCAGCATGTCTTCTGAAGGGATGCTTGAGTTATTTATTTATTAATTTATCCATCTCCATTGGAAAACTTACCATCTGGATGCTGTCCACATTTTAAAAACACATAAATTAAAACCAAAGGCAAATTGACTACAACATGGGTGACCTTCAAACCCCTCTTCCCCCAGCCAGTCATATTCCATTCCGATCATGTTGAAAGGAGAGAGGAAGAAGGGGAAATATACATATGCATTAACACAACTGCTTCTGGTTCTTTGGTGAAACCAGGCCTTCCTTCACAAAACCTAGCATTTATTTATTTATTATAAGTGATGATAAAATGTGAATTATGGATACCATGCAAGAGTAACATTCTGAAGTAACACAGTGCATTTCATATTGCCTGGCCACCTTCCACCTGTCACAAGACATGTCCAACCTGATTTTCCAATGTGCATTTCCTGGCTCTGGTTGAATGACTTCATAAATTGCTTTCATGACTATCCTTACATTCTGTTAAAGGATATGAGTTTGATGAATAAATATATTGTTTACAATTTGTCTCTATCATTTGTGTATCCTGAGTTACTTAAGTTTTAAATTGCATGAGGCTTTTAGTGAAATCATGTACATCCAAATGCAGCTTTGACTTTATACAGATAGATGTTCTACACATACTCACTTTTAAAATTATGGAAATTTTTTCTATGTTTTTTAACAAGTTACTTTCTTCATTTTTTGGAACTAAGGTCATATTGGCACATTATCTCCTCCCCCCCAAAAAACAGTTTACTTGATTTTTTTTTTTTTTTTTTTGAGTTGGAGTCTCTATCGCCCAGACTGGAGTGCAGTGGCCGCTCCCAGCCACCGCAGCCTCGACCTGCTGGGCTCTGCCGATTCTTCCACCTCAGTCTTCCAAGTAGCTGGAATTACAGGCACGTGCTACCACGCCTGGCTCATTTTTTGATTTATTGTAGAGATGAGGTCTTGCCAAGTTGCCCAGGCGGGTCTCGAACCCGCGGGCTCAGGCAATCCACTCTCCTCAGCCTCCCAAGGCGCGGGATTACAGGCTGAGCCACCGAGCCTGGCGATTTTTTTTTTTTAAAGGTTGTTATTAATATTTGTCTGGTATTCAGACTTATTGTAAATTAGTTACTTGTATAAACAGTCTAATTGAAATATTGCTTTAAGGAACTTGTGGAAGTAGGGAGGAGGAAAAATATATACATAAAACTAATTAGTATTTTTTAATAGATGGTATACCATTTCCATAAATTAAAACCTTCAGCCTAGGGATTTATTGTGGAATTGTGGTTAAATGGGTATTAGTCAGCTTGAGCATGTTTCATGATTACGGGTAAAGGGAATCAAGCTTTTACTGGAGATGTCATCATTGATCAATTGTTGACCAGCAAGCGGGTATTGAGGAGGTGCAGGCTTTGGAGTGGTGGAGGATTCATAAATCCTAAAATCCACTCTGGGAGGTGAGATGCACTCATAAACAGTTAATGAATAGCAAACAGTAGGAAATGAAGAATGGTGAGTTGCAGATAAATCCAAGGATATGATGAGAATCTCTATAATGGAATTAATTGTTCAAAAACCCAAACAAGACAAGGAATTGTCATTGACTTCATTTGGGATGAAGGCTGATTCACATCTGGAATGGGACAGGAACTTAGACTGACCCCAACTGCCTGGGTAACAGTCAACCAGTAGATATTTAGCACTAACTATATACCAGCCTACGTGCTAGGTAAATGAGGTAGAATTAATACTATACCCTCATTACAATTATAGTACAACAGGTGACCTGCAGTCCACACTGGGGGAAAGTGAGATGAGTAGTTTACCTAGCCTAGAAGCTATGAAATTACTTCCTGAGAGAAGTTATATATACATTCATACAAACATAAAGAATGTAAAGGAGTTGGATATTAGAATCTGGGGAGAGATGTGTTCCAGGGAACACCTTGTCAAGGCCCAGAGTTTAGGGAGAGAATGGCACATTTGATGAAGAAATCCCAGATGGCTGACAGACGGACAGAGTGAAAGATTAGCTTGATAAGCGAGAAGTCTGGAGAGGTAGACAGGGACTATGACAGTAATGAGTCTGGATTTTATCCTAAGGGAAATGAGAATCCTTAAAATGTTCTGAATGGAAGTATGATCTGAGTTATCTATGAGATAAATGATAAGGACTGTAGTATGGATGACGGGATGCACTGAGGAGACATACAGTCTGAAGTCACCTTGGGAAATTCTTAAAACAATGCAACTAAGTGATGATGGTTACTTATCTAGATCTAACTGGAGGCAGAGGCCAGGGAAAGAGCTGGACAGATTTAAGAGATATTTGACAAATGAGGTTGACACGTCTTGGTATTTGATATGGAGAGAAAATGAAGAAGGAGATGATTTCAGTGTTTTTGGTTTGGTCTGCTGGGTCCAAGGTAGTGCTCCATTGAGACAGGAATCTCTGTGGAAGGGATAGGCATAGGAGAAAGAGGATGAATTCTGTTTTAGAAATGCATGGGTATATCCAGTTGGAGATAGTCAAGAAACCAATTGTTTAGATGGATCTTCCACTGAAGAGCCAAGTCTGAACTGGAAATAAAGATTTGAGAGGCATTAGACTAAAATGCAGTGAAAGTTAAATTTCACCTATATCTCATTCAATGCCTAACGTGATTTAAATGACAAGATTTCAGGAGTGACATGGATATTAATGCCTTAGGGCTGATGAGAGTGCCTGGGACAGCTGGGTTGGGTGTATACTGGTTCCCCAGAGCTGTGAATTACACCAACCTTTCGGAGCTATCAAGGGAAAGAGGGTAGGGGTTGCAGAGAACACAGAGATGGAATAGCCAGAGAAATAGAAGGAAAACCTGTGTTCCCAGAAGCCAGGGGACACATTTGCTTTGAAAAATGCAAGAGTAGTCAGTAGTGCCAGATACTCTCTCAAAGTCATGTGGGGATAAGTACTGAAATGGAATTCAGCTACCAGAAAGCTCATTGGTGACCTTTCCTCAAGCAATTGCTTTAGACTTAGTCAATATGGATTTGAATAAAAATATCCAACACACCATTTGCTGAGCAAATTGAATACTGAATATACTATTATAGGAAATTCTGAGGTTTCCAGTGGCTAAACTGGCAACTCCAATAGAGTCTTTGTGGCTAGGAAGAGATGAACAACTGGATTTTATTGAAGAGCATTCCGATTTTTTTACAAAAGTATTGAAGGAAGGAGGGAAGCAACAAATCTGATTTAGTGAAGACATTTTCCTTGACAGCAGAATTTACTCCTGAGTTATAAATTTGCCATGATCGAGACTAAAATGCAGTGAAAGTTAAATTTCACCTATATCTCATTCAACGCCTAACGTGATTTAAATGACAAGATTTCAGGAGTGACATGTAGCCTTGGATCTAAATATATTTTTTATGGTTAGAAATTTTAATTTCAGATCAGTGAAAAATCATGACGCCTCTTCATGTGTAAGAGACTTAAACAGTGGAGTGTTAGGCCAGTGCAGATGGTTTTGTCAGGCAGAACTATTAATGCTAAGGGGAATCAGATGGCAGAATTTGCACAGGCTTATCTATAAATTCACTCCCACGAGATAATATTGAAATGGTTGAATGACCGACCTAGTTCTAAGATAGAGACATGATGAGTTCATCTTGTTTTAATCTCACATTGGATGTTCAATTTGCCTGTGACATGCTGGTTGGTGTAGGTGCCCTATAAAAGTATTATATGTGCATGACCTGGCTCCTGCCTCCCACCCTGATTACATCTGGAATACTCTTTCCTTTTTTCTCTCCGCTCCAGCTTTAATGACCTCCTTTCTTCAAAAGCTCTTGCCGCTTCCCGCCTCAGGAGTTTTGAACCTACTCTTCTTGACTTGTCCTACCTTTGAGCTGACTTCTGTTTTTTTCAAGTTTCAGTTCAAATGTCACTTTTGGAAGAAGCCATTTCTTGCTTCCTTGCTGTGGGCTGGTTTCCCTGTTGTGTACTCTCACTGTCCCCTGTGCTTTTCGGAGGGAGAGAATTTGGTAACAACCACCTTGACTACTTTTTTGGGGTTTCCAGAGACTCTTCTTTTAACTGATAATTCTCCTAGAGAAAACAGTAATACAGACTAATATTTATTGAGTGCAATGTGCTGAGTATATGGATTACAGTCATCCCTTGGTATACACAGGGGATTGGTTCCAGGAACCCTGCATATACCAAAAGGCTCACATGCTTAAGTCCTGAAGTCAGTCCCATAGAACAGAATATAAAAAAACCCAGTCCTCCGTATGCCTGGGTTTTGCAAGCCACAAATACTGTACTTTTGATCCACGTTTGGTTGAAGGAAAAAACCCAAAGAACCCTGGCAGTTCAAACTTGTGTTGTTCAAGGATCAACTGTATTTTAATACTTACAGGAAACCCATGTTTTTTGTATTATCTTCATACGCACTGTATGAGGAAACTGAGGACAAAACAGATTAAGACCCCAGTCCTAGGTCACCCAGCTAGTAAGTACAGTGAGTGGTATTGATACGGTTCAGACCTTCTGTGAGATGTGTTTGTGGGGTCTTTTTGAAAGGCCGCTGCTCAAAGCCACATGTGAGTCTCTTGGTAGAATGTCTTTAAAACCCATCTCGTTTGTAGTCTTCCTAGTTTGTCAGTTACACTTACTTAGTAGGTAGGTGTCTACTAAAATTCTTAACAGTCGGTGTATATTTCTCTGTTCTGATGGTGATTAGTATAGTCAAGTGATTGAGGGAAAGGCATTACAGCAGTACTAAGTCAGTATTCCTCCACTCAAAAAAAATTTTTTAAATGTCCATGCTAGCAGAAGACAATGATGAATAATTTAAAAATAAATAAAATCAAAACCATGGCTTTGATGGGTTTTATGTATGATTCCCCGCAGTAGACTTGGCTACGCCGGCAGCCAGACACTGGAGGTGCCAGTTCAATAAATGTAATGGGAGAAATCTCACTCTATTACTTTTAAATTAACTTAGTCCATGTGGCTGTCCCCGTCAATGGCTTCTTCTTGGGGAGCAGGACTGTGTTGTATTGATTTAGGTGATGGATGAGAATTTTAAGCGTTCTGAGGCAGGGCAGGAACCCTACACTGGGGGCTCACCGAGGCAGGCCCCTACGCTTCTGAGTAAGTCAGCACTGCCAGATCAGGAAATAACAAAACCCTTGGGTATATTTAAAGGTAAAATCTGACCATCAAGGCTCTGCTTGGGGCTTGAAAATGGCACTGTTTTCAGACTCTGCTTGTGAAGGCTGTTTTCTCTTTTGCAAGTAAAAGCCAAAGCTGGAAGAGAGTAACATGAATTTGTGGTCATCGGGCAAGGCATGTATTTCAAAATCCCCAGTATCACCTGGAAACTGGGATAATGCCGTCAAACCTAAAAGCCTATCAGAAAGGTTGCAGTTCAGCTTTCCTGACCTGAAAAATGAATGGGGTGGGGTGGGGTGAGAAGGTATGACGAATCTTCCAGGACATTTCAGAGTAATTGTTACAATAATGCATTAAAGTGTCAGTAGGTGAAATGATTAATTGAATTTGCCTTCATTTTTCTCATTTATTTGCTTTTGGTCCTGTCTTCACTATCTCCTATTTAAGAAATACAAGTAGTCCTGTTCAGCCCAGTCCCCAGCACTCTCTCCAAAGTCCTTTATTATTGCAAAGTGACATATGTGAAACCTTGCCACTGACATTCATAGACTTATAATCCCACTCCTTCAATTGCTTTATTAATGCTTTGGCTTTCAGCATAAAAGCCAGCACATTGGAAACCACGGAAAATTTCTGATTATGACAGTGACATTTATCATTCTCTAATGGAGGAGCTGTAGCTTTAGGTGGAAAGTTGGCGGGTGCATCCAATGCAAAATTTCTCATTTTAAATGCAGTCCTTGTTGAGAGTGGCTATTTTCCCACGTGCTGGATAATACTGAAGCCTCACACAGTTGTAGGCCGATATCCAGCAACTAGTGGAAGTACTGTTAATCTTCAACTGTAGGTTGTATGGGTGAAGAATTGCTGTCACATTAATTTGTAGTGTATTCAACATACTATATACCAGACACTGCTCTGTGGACTTGGAATGTATCAGTCAGCAAAAAAAAGTTCTTGCCACCATGGAGCTTATATTCTAGCAGGGGGTAGACAGGCCCCAAAATATTATGAACAATGTATATGTTAGTAAGTGAAAAGTACTTTGGAAAAAATTTGGCATATGTTAAAGCAGGGATTCTCAACCCCTGGGCCACGGACTGGTCCTGGTCTGTTGCCTGTTAGGAACTGGGCCACACAGCAGGAAGTGACCAGCGGGAGAGCAGAGTTCCACCAATTGTTAGATCAGCTGCAGCATTAGATTCTCGAAGGAGTGGGAACCCTATTGTGAACTGTACATGCAAGGGGTTCTAGGTTGCATGCTCCTTTTGAGAATCTTATGCCTGATGACCACCCCTGCCCCGCCCCTGTCCATGGACAAATTGTCCTCCACAAAATCAGTTCCTGATGCCAAAAAGGTTGGGGACTGCTGTATTTAGGGAAGT